>JBBPCS010005935.1:0-10151 GCA_037974645.1 Hollardia meadi
GGGATGGCCCTCCTTAACAAACAGAAGGGAACAGCATTGTATGTTGTTTATTTTTAAGGCTCTTCTACAAAAACTACCAAGTTACCTCTGCTCTCTGGTTGAATTTAAACACAGTACTTACAATGTCAGGTCACAGGACATTGTAACTTTAGTTGTACCTCCTGTTCACACTGAACTTGGCAAAAGCAGATTCAAATACTATGCTGCACACAAATGGAATGAGCTTCAAAAAAATCTAAAGTTACCTTCTCATTTCATTTGGACACTTTAAAAGATTGTACTTATGTATTTGCAATTACACTTGTAAATGTTTTTCTTAATTGTGACATTGTATAATATGTGTTTATCTATGCTAAACGATATATGTTCATTTTTGGGGGAAGGAGGGTTTATTTTTGGGGGGGTATTTTTGTTTGTTTGTTTGTTCTGTTTTGTACACAGGTCTCTCTTGAAAAAGAGATCTCAATCTCAATGAGACTATCTGTTTTAAATAAAGGATTAAATACATTTAAAAAAAAATAATAGTGGTGGTGATAAATCAAACTAGGTGGAACACATCCATGACACTTCATTAAAATAAACAAACAAACGAGGGACAAAAAAATTCTGATAAAATTGAAATAACTTATCACAGGGTCAGCATGACAGTTAAATTGTTAAAACAAACATAAATAGCCATCTATCACATCAAAGAACATACAACTAACGTGTTAGTGGCTCCTGACAGCCCTGGAGATTATAACATAAGATGAAAGAAAAAAAGGAACATTAGGCGGTGCAAATATGTATAGAGAAAGTATAGTATAGCTACCGTGTATTTGCTGGGTGGCTAGCAGTCCTATTAGCCTGGTAAATGGCGGCCTACTTACAGAGCCGGCGACATGGCAGATCCGGCAGTTAAAACAAGCACAAGCGACCTTCACTCAGATAAAGGAACAAACACATTTTAGTGGTTTCTTGATACCTTTAGAAAATGAAAACAGAGCAAAAAGAAAATGTCCGGCAATGTAAGGTCGGAGTGCATTTTAAACATTACCTGGCAATGATGGCTAAGCTAATAGCTGCTGTGTATGTGCTGGATGGCTAGCAGGCCCATTAGCCTGGAGGGTAGCGGCCTACTTACAGTGACGATAATAAACAGAGCAGTCCCGGCTTCAAATCTTCATACACCCGTGGGTGCTGGGGCGATCTCCTGTAGAAAAGCAGTAGCATCTTGGGGCGAGTCAAAGAAGTGCTTTGTTCCACCATGAACGATCCGCAGATGTGATGGATGCAGCAGGGCAAACTCAATGCCGGCCTTGCGTAGCTTGCCTTTAACTGGGACGAATGCAGCCCTGTTCTTGGCCAGAGATCCGGGTAGAAATGGACTCTTGCCTCAAGGAAAAATAGGCGTACCCTCTCTCTCGACAGGCGTAGAATGTGTTCCTTTGTCTGGAAGTGGTGTATTCGGGCAATCATCGGTCGCGGCGGTTGGTTCTGCTTTGGTGGTGGAGCCAGCGAGCGATGAGCTCTGTCTATGACTGGGGGTTTGGAGAAGCTGTCTTTCCCAAACACCTCAAGGAGGAATGATTCCATAAATGCGGTGGGTCTAGGTCCCTCTGAGCGTTCGGGAATACCTATTACGCTGATATTGTTCCATCTGGAACAGTTTTCAAGATCATCCAGCTTCATTTTTATCTTGGCGTTGTCTTGTGTCAAGTCAGAGCATAGGCTCTCCAGAGCGACCACCCAGACATCCACATCAGTGAGTGAATCGCCTACTTCCTGGAGCTTTAGCTCATGTGCTTGCAAAGTTGTTTGTAGGATGGAAACAGATGTTTTGAGCTTGTTAAGTATCTTGGTCCGTGACGCACACACCTCCGATCTAATGTCATCCAGAAGCCTCTTAATGTCGGAGGGTTTTGGGTTAGCTTAATCTGCAGCACAGCTAGCGCGGCTATCAGCAGCATTAGCATCTGAACTAGACCCCTGCTCGTTTTTACGAAGATTCGCTTTCGGTGGCATACTTTCGCTAGTTAGAAGTCCAAAAAACAGTCCACTACCTCAATTGTGCCTTAAGTTTGCTTCAGCGGCCATTCAATCAATGGTTAAGTGAGATTAAAGGCAGAAAGTATTAAAATATATCGGAGCAGTGGGACTTAGGTCCAATCGCATCGCCATCTTCCCGGAAGTCCAGTTTTAGGATTTTTTATTATGATATGAGGGCTATTTCTCAGGGGCAAGAGTTAACAAATTCAGAGTAGGTTTTAAAATACAAACACTTTGTGAACACAAGTGACTTGCAGTCATGTGTCCCAGTCTCAATAAACATAATTCACCAACGCCTCCTCATGCAGGAGCCACATTGCTGGATTTTGTGTAAATTTAAACAAAGCACACATCATACAACTACAGCAGTTTATACTGTACATCATGACATGGACAGAGCAGAGGAGAGACAGACAGCCATGTAACCTGCTTGCTGTTAGTACAACCTCACACTCTGCACACTGTTTTTGGCTGAGGGCTACAAGCCCACTACCCAAAGACTGACGCTCAGAAACATCCCCAACACAGCAAAATACGAATAATAATTAGGAGAAGAAGAAAATACTGCCACACTCTTCTAGTAGGTCATAAGTGTAATGATTAAGAGGTGTTGGTGACACTTCAGCTACTTACAACCATATTTTTACAGGATTCAAATACTTTTGGAAATATATAGCCTACAGGTAGTGTTTGGATAATGTTTGGTCCGCAGACCCTGAGGGTTCCTTAAGGGGCTTTCAGGGAGTCCCCAGCACAAAAGGGAATAATTTATTTTCACTATAATTCCATCCACACTGACAGAATGTATCACTATTTTGGTCATGGGTTTCATGTTTTTAATAAAACAGCTAAAAGCAAGATTCTTATCAGATGGGGGACCCTGGGACAAAATCTTATCAAACAGCAGCCCGTTCTAATTCCCAGCTTGTCAGATATCGTCGTTTTCTCAGGGCCTGTCGCGTCTCATCCAGATGCACAAGGTATACCCTTTACCGTCAGGCGGAGATGCACATGGGTTTATACCTGCAATGTAAAGCCATCCACGTCAGTTTCAGATTCACTTCCTGTCAAGTTTCTCGCCTGTGTGATTACCTGCCCCGCCCTTCGTGCTACTACCGTGTCTTGTTGTCTTCCCTCTCCCAGTGTATTTAGTCTGGGTCTTCCTCCCAGATCTTTTTTGTCTTTGTGTGAGAGTTCCAGCCTTACTTTAGTATTCCTTGTGTGTGTTTTTGACCATTGATCTCCTTTTTTGACCTGCCTTTGCCTGCTGATTTGGATACCTTTGCCTGTTTGACTGATCAACCATGTACCGACCTGCATTTGAATAAACACCCTTAACTTTTGAGGCCACCTTGACGTGAAAGTAGCCGTCCTTTAAGTCGATGGTGGCCCAGTTGAACCATTTCCAACAGCTGCTTGACAGTCAACATGCGGACTGTTTTGCAGGCAACGCATCTGTTCAAATGACTGAATTCTCCAGTCCTCTTGGGAACCACCAAGTACGCAGAGTAAAACCCTCTCTCTCTGTCGTGTGGCGGAACAACGGAAATCACCTGTTTCTGCAGGAGATTTCGTATTTCCACCAACAGTAAATCTATCTCCTCCCGAGAGGACAGATTCACTTCTCTGACACCAGAGAAGCTCCAAAGGGAGTGGGGACACCGCAGAACTGGAGCGCATAGCCCAGCTTCAGCGTCCTGTCCATCCACTCCGTCAGCATGCAAACGCGGTGCCATTCCCCATAAAACTGGGTTAAAGTGTGCATGGCCAGATGAGGATTGGCCCTCAAAAATGTCAGATATGCCTCTGTAGCCTGCTCCATCCAGGACTTGGTGCTGCCCAGCACCCTGAGAAAATCGGCAAGTCCACACGAGGAATTTTTCACTCTAGACATTAGAGATGCCATAATGCCTAAACACACGCCAAATGTCAGGATGACACAAATGCCGCTTGCAGGGGGTTTGACAGGCCATAAAGCCTTCTGAAGACGGCTTACATGCTTGGGGATAGTGTCATCATCTTTGGAGTGAAACCTTTGTCTCAGCCGGCGTGATGAAAGGCAGTGGCGTAGGGCATTCAAGAGTGGCGGTCTCTATGCCATCGATAGCTGGCTCCGTTCCGCTTTTGTCGCACAGCTGACTCGCGTCGAAGCAAAGAAAATGATCCCACTGCTGCTGCCATCTCACCAGTGGGAGTGCCCAGCACTCAACGCAGGACGGCGGCTGCTGAACGCTGTCTCCTGCACAATCCTGGCTGAAGCACTTGAAGCTGTAGGCGTTTGGGTCTGTGCCGGCGACGACACCAGGGCAAGCCGTACACTCAAGGTTCTTGAAGTAGCGACACCATCTGTGGAGACGAACACACATTCAGTGGGCAAACTCGTCAATAGCTGAAGAGAAAAAGGATGGGGACGGTGGTGAGGACACTTATATGTTGACTTATATGTTGTTATAAGTTGACCACATATTCGAGAATGCTCGTCCTGATTGGCTAGTTATGTTTATGCAAATTTCAGTGGGCGAATACGTAATCATGATTGGAGGAGAGTATTACCCATAGAGTCCAGTAGAGGGCAGAGCCTGTGTGAGATGGAACTGTTCTTAACAAGAATCAACAAGAACCTTCAGAAGGATTCAGAATAACACTTAAAGGGTTTTTAAAGGGGTACCCAGACTCAACTTTCAATGCAGTCTCACTTCAACCTCCCACCGAGCATATTTTTTCACTGTGGTGACAAAAATACAAAGTCGGATTGAAGCTACCAATGTCTTTGTTGCAGTTTATGTTGACAGGATCCCCAGGCTACAGCAAAGCAGTGCCAAGGAAGAAGGTCATGTCTGTCTTTTCTCCTCTCCCTCCTGAACTGAGCATCTCCTGGGAAGAACAAGACTCTAGTTTTTCAAGACGTGTCAGTATGGGATCTGTGTGAGAGAAAATGGATTTCCTTCATGTGCTCAGTGAACATTTGCATCAAAGGAAACTTATACCACCATCAGGGGGGAGGGCAGTGATGTGTCTTAATGCTGCCACTAAGGCAATCACCCATGACAAATTCTCCACAGACAGAGGAAGTCACAGATGCTGTGAAACTTTCAGGCTGACTCTGGGATCTTGTCAACCCTACCTGTCATCAGTGCTGACAAGGTCCATG
Source organism: Hollardia meadi (assembly GCA_037974645.1). Classification (NCBI taxonomy): domain Eukaryota; kingdom Metazoa; phylum Chordata; class Actinopteri; order Tetraodontiformes; family Triacanthodidae; genus Hollardia; species Hollardia meadi. The sequence goes on from JBBPCS010005935.1 coordinate 5,180, forward strand.
CCACACAGACAGTGTGTGTACACCAGCTGGTACCAACAAAGGCAAACTCTTCCTGTAATTTCAACAAATATTTCATAGGAATTGCTTCCTGCAATCCGATCATTGCATTGGAATCTTATGGAGGACTGAAACTTCAAAAATTAAAATAAATAGACATAAAGAGATAAATAATTGACAATTTATTTCCCCACAATTATTTATTTCTGGATTTTTTTAACATTCCCTTTTGTATTTCTGCTTCCTTAGGTAAATGATTGGCTATCATTCAAAGTGTGTCATGGGGTCAACTTTTTGCCTATGGATTGATTAATATCAAAATGCATAGATTGGCCATACATGCCTTGCTCCCCACACCTGTGGTGTCAGTTTCACATCAGAAATGGCGACCTCCAGTCCAGAGCTATGAGACCTTCCCAAGTATGGAGTGATGGATTTATCTGATTATAGCCCAATTTACATGGAAATGGATATTATAAAATAAGACAAATACATCCTGAGGCAGTGATTACGTTAGCTTCCACAGATATATTGGAAAACTATTGAAATTATATTCAAGGAGACAGGGTTGCATATTTGGTGAAAAGTGTAGGATTTATAAATCTATTTATGCATAAATCCCAACTAAAATGCAGCACAACAATGGTCCAAAATTTAAAGACAATACACCCGAGGCAGGTTAATATAATATTCTTGACAGGCCAAGTTAGTTACCTGACGACCCCTTTCTACTTGAGTATCTGCTTCACTTACTGGACTAACTTATGGTGAAAAGCTTCTTAAGCAATAGAGTAATACAGATGGCTGTAGCACGTCTGGCAAAAATCTCTGTAGAAGATGTTGACAAGGTAAACATAACTGCAGAAAGTCAAATTCAGGGTGTCTTAAAAAGCCGTTAACATCGAGTCAAGCAAGCAAGATATAACACATGAAACACTTGTTGAAAAGAACAAACAACTGTTTCGTATACTGAATACTACTTGAACTCAAAGATGGGCTCTAGAGCTGGGTTTGTCAGTGCAGAGGTTATACAGGGTGCACAAAGATGAATAGGAAGCAGATAACTTGAGTTAGTCTAGCGAACGCTTGTGTTTGTTAATTGGTTGTTGGCATGCCAGTGAAAATGCGTGGCAATCCTAAGAACACTGATAACATGCTTTCATCTCACTGTTTGTGTGTTGTGCATGCTTCCTTGGAAATTAATGCTATCTATCTATCTATCTATCTATCTATCTATCTATCTATCTATCTATCTATCTATCTATCTATAGGATCAAAGCCTCAGAAGAATGGATCTTGTGCGGAAAGCCAACTGCAGTTTGAAAGGTCAATTTCAATCTCAAAATAAAAAAATAAAAAAGATGTGGTCAGACAGCTCCAGAAAGATCTTAATCTAAATAATACATAGTAAATATTTAGAAAGACATTTGGCTTTCTCTTTGTGAAGTTTAATTGGTGTTTCTAAAATTGTAGTTTGACTTATGTACAGAATAATTAATCTCTTACTGTAAAACAATGAAGTATGCTGATGACTTGTATTTTAGTGCCATAACTGTATACAATAAATAGTGTTTGCTGATGTCCATGGGTCTTACAGTAGATCTCAACCAAATATTTAACATAATGCCTAAGTTTATGTTCACTTGATCAATGACTTTCTCTCCCATAAAATGAAGCTGCTGTGTATAAAAATAAAACACTATTCATCTTAAGTGGATGTAAACACCCTTAAATTGAACCGGAGAGTCATCACTTTAACTTCATAGTTTCATTTGAAATCCAAAGTGCTGGAGCACGGAGCTAAAACAGAGACTATCCTCATACTTTCTCACTGCACTGTACAACATGGTGACAAAGAAGAAAATATGATGACCCTCACAGCCACACAGTACAGCCAAGCCCTGTACACACATGTGATCAGTCTTATACAGTCACCTATTGTGTATCTTGCCTTTGGAACATTTGCATTTAGAGTGTAGGGTGTGTAGTGCAGCCCACATTCAATGCCCAGCTATCGAGCAATGCTACATGCCAACTGTAAATGATGCAGATTAATGACAACCATCAGGATGAACTAATTATCAACACCACAGTAAAGCAACCTGTGATGCTATTGACTATGTCTCCTCCTCTCTTTTCCTCTGTGGGTGAGGAGAGAGGGGGAGAGGCTGCCTCGGTCTGATTAACGAATGGGAGAAATATTGAAGCCTTATCTCTCCGTTCTCTGAGAGAAGTCATCATGAAACATGTTGATAACAGCATTCGTGTGAGGAATCCTGAGTGGAAATGGCCTCAAAAAGTGACAAACAAACAAACAGCAGAAAATGGAAGCAAAATATTTACAAAAAATTCCAAGTTTGTACAAGGTCAGGAATGCTGCAGAGAGAAAGAAAGCAGGCACATAATACGTAGTTTTCCGATGATGGACACATTCAATCGAGTGAGTGATTATCTGTCATTTAAAAAATGATTTGATGAAAAACAGTTACAACATGAACAAATACTAATAATAATAAATAATTGTTTGTTACATTCAAGCCTCGGCAAACGAGTTCACCCAATGCTGATTATTCCGATCACTGTCTGATAAATATCTCTGGCACTCAGATGGACATTTGATTTCAAATTCAAAGAAAGAGTTTTGAAGTACCAGCCAATAAATAGTCGGCACTATCAAGGGATTAACTAAATTAGCCACCAGCTAGTGTTAAAAAGTAAAATTATATCTCAATGTTGGAAAGAAATAAAATTCACCCATTGCAAAAGAAAATAAATAAGACATACAGAGACAAGGCGCCTGTCAAAACCTGCTCATATAGTTTTCCTTTGCAGCACAACTTTTTGGTGGCCGACGGCTGCTTACTGTAACATGTTTGTGTTTATTCGCACAAACAACATGCACATAATACAGATGCAAACAATTGAAGTTCCACTCAGGGCGTCTGACTTACAGCTGCATCTCTGTTAGGGCACATCATGGATGGTCTCAGGTGAAAGATCATTATGTGACGTTATCTGATGGCTAAATCATTATTAATTGTCAAATGTTCTTCTTGATAAGGGCCATGGGCTCCAGCACCCTCAGCTTCATGGGTGGGCTCCAAAGATTTCTACAGCCTCTTACTTTGATGTTGTACCCCCATGGCCCAGAAAGACCCAGATCTACTCTCCATGCTGGCTATGCTGTCATCACATAAACTATTTTAGAAAAGGACATCACTGCAATGGACCATTGGTTTGGTTTGATTTGGACTTGGCCGCCTGGGACAAACTGGATGAGGATACGATCAGAAATGAATTTAGAGTTTGTGTACTGTCTGTGAACACTAGAGCAAAGACAACCTCACTATCAAGGTAAATGATGTTTGGCAATAGACAGCTTTTCTTTCTAAAGTACATATAAATTGCACATCGTAATGGATAAAGAAAAATGACACCATCCACCTTTAGACTGGTTTCCTGTAGGCCTCGTTTTCACTGTGCTATACATGGTGTCACCGAGTACGATTGAGGCTTCTCTTCCATAAGGATGTGGAAAAGGGTAATGCAGTATTAACACACACTGGTCAGAAACTCTATCACCCACATCCATCACTGCAATCTGAGAAAACCAGGAACATATAATATTCTCAGTAATAATATAATATTAAAAGGAAGAGAGAATGATTTACAAAACATACTACCAGTAAAATATATCCATAAACTATCCAATATGATACTTACTTTAATCTGGTCAATAACATCTCGCAGCAACGAGTTGACACACACCTTCTCTTGGAGGCTTGTTGAAAGTCATTTTGACTCTAAGCAGGATATCACTGACTGAAGCAGAGGTAGATGAGGCAGGCTGAGTGGAAGTGGGTACAACAAAAGGTAAATTACAGCACTTCATCACAAAAAAAAAACCCTCCTACAATAAACTGAACATCATAAATCAGTTTAGGCGTATGCAGGGGAGTTTTCACTTCTTCTGAACTTTAACACCATTCATCAAGATCAGGTCGGGATAAATTCAAGCTGTCAGCGTGGTCAAGATTCAGAACACAAGGAATGCAATTTGAATTCCGGTAGAGAGGGAAGTTCACACACACCAACAGAAGAGTGATTATTGAAAGCTATTACCTTGAAGGATTACTGCTTTGAACGAACCTACATGCAAGATAATAAGTTCTTGACTGACATGCTGAGGAAGTAACTGGTTCCATGTCTTGCAGGTGTGATATTGTGACTTTTTCCGTGTAACTGTCAGCTGATAATGGCTCAACTGTAAACCACCAGTCGACACTGCTGCTGGTCACATAACACTGTGGCTGTCAGGGTGAGTGTGTGCGACAGCAGACAGCGTAGAGGATACCAGAGACGACTGACACTATTGATTATCATGTTGATGGGAACCGGTTGACTGACTTCACCACATGCCAGCATCTCCAGGCCTGAGTAGAGAGGCTCACAGAAGCTAGAGTCTATCACATGCCACTCTCTCTGTCAACAGGGGGACAGATGAGGTTGATGTGAGCTGAAAACATATACAGCACGCGCCTGCTACACTGGTGATTGGTACTGCAGGTGACTCTGCAGTAGCTCTCTGTAAATAAACCTCAGCAATGCTTGAGAAATCAGTGTTTGGTGTATATCGGTCCCCGTCTAGGCTTCCATCTTCATCAGTACATTTAGGGCCTGATTGGACAGAGTGCAGTTTTTCCAGTTGTTGAGGTAGTGACAACAAAGTTTACAGTTACCACCAGGAAATGTAATCACTGTCCAATCACAGCTATCTAGCAAACGAGGGCCGTGGTTGAGGAAAACAGACACAGGTAGTCGCTCAAGATCTCGGGAGAAAATTAATGGAGGATGAGCGGAATGAGGAGGAAGCAGAGAAACCTGCAATTTCAAAATGAAAGTCTCAGTTTCAAAATAAGAGTCTCGGAATGTGAAGAATTCACAACAGTGTCTCTGCTATATATCACGGATGGTC
>JBBPCS010005936.1:0-10151 GCA_037974645.1 Hollardia meadi
TCCTGCTGGTCTGCTGTCTCTGCGCCTGGGTCCAAACCCCCCCTGTTCTCCAGTGTTTCCGGCACTAGCCCTGACAAACATAACAAAGCCCAGGACTTATTTCCATCGTGGTCCCTCAGAGCTGAAGGAATGAAATAGTATATGATCGAGAATCCATCAAGGCAAATCACAGTTTAATGGATGGAAATGGTGGGAAAAAAATAGCTGTATTATGAACAGCCCTGGAGCCAACAACCACAACATGAACTGTAGCACATACAAGAAAATGGTTCACACAAAAGATGAAGGCTTTAATAGCCTTGAATGACATGGAGCTGGTCCCAGTGCCTCAGAGCAATTGTGTTAATGGGGATTCTTGAAATAATAATTGGGGAATGTATGATGCTGGCAGTTATGCGAGTGACAAATACAGGGAATGGAGCAACAAGTAAGGCAACAATTTTGACTGATGGACAGTAAAGGATTCAAAGAATGACTGCTCAATAGAAAAATGAAGCAGACGGAGGCATGCTGTCGTCTCATGCAGCTAAAACCTGGATGAAGTTTGTCCTCAATAAAAAAAAAAGAATTGATTTGTTTAAGGGCAAAAAATCCAAAATGCAAAGCTCAGGCAAGGTCCAGAACACAGAGAAGCAAAACACTGGAAACACACAGGGAACGCTAGGGACAGGGCACACAATGTAACACGACGAACTGGCAACAAAAGAAGGGAGCACACAGATTTAAATACCAAGAAAGAACAAAGGGAGGAAGTGTAAAGCAGGACAAGACACAAGAAAACAGGAAGCAACAAACATGACACATACAAAGAGTGGTCCAACAACATCTAAAGGCAATGTGACTGTATCTGTTGCAAAGGGACACACTCATTGAAAACATGATGAATCAGGCCAATGAGTGGGCAGCCTGGTGGCCTGGAGGTTACGTCCCTGCTTCAAGTCAAGGCTTGTGCCTGGCGCACAAGGTTATGGGGTTAGTTACTTTGCTTAGTGACGTTTGGTTAAGTTTAGGCACGAAACCTACTTGGTTAGGTTTATGAAATTACTGGTGATGCTCGGTGTCAAACGGGACCCGAACTCCGGTCTCCTGGGTGAAAGTCATGTATGTGACCCTCCACTTAACCCCGACCTTCACCCCTCTTGGCACTTTCTCACTTTGGAAAGTACATCACGCCACATCATCCGTTCGAGTCGTCTGATACAGACACGGACGGCTTTACATTGCAGGTACATTAAACCCTTGTGCGCCAAAGGAAGGGTACCTTGTGCGTCTGAATGGGACACAAAGGACCGTGACAAAATGGCGATATCTGACGAGCTAGGCATGAGAACTGGCTGTGGAGGACTGACTTATGCTCTTTTATTTACATTATCTTGTTGCCCCCTTTTCTCCTTTTTTATATTATTTACCTACGTAAAATTTAATTACCTGTACAGTGGAAGAACATTGCTCCTGGTGCCGCTTAGTTCACACAGATAATTTCAGTTTGTCACTGACATTTTGTTGTTGGAGTAACTGCTTATTAAAATGTAGAAAGCGCTAGTCGAGGATTATTCGTCACCGTTCAGACAGATAATATGACAAGCTTGCAGGTAATTTATGACATTTGGAGAAGCAAGGAAGCAGAAAGATTTTCATGAGGTGACGGGTTAATAGGTTGTGTAGTTTCTGGAGAGAAATGTTTGTGTTTGATGATGTCTCACTGCACTGCACGTTCATAAAGACATAACTTTCATTCACTGGGTAGATTAACAGGGGCTTTGTGCTTAATGTGACGTGTGAATATGCAGCTCTGTGAAGGTGATTACAAAAACGCAGGTGTTCAAAATATGAAAACAACCTCGCTTTTTGGACGAACAGAAGACTAGAATTAAATTGTAACCTTGTTATTTATACTACAGATAATATTGAAATAAACTACCTACAGCTGTACGCATGAATGCAACACAGAAAAGATGAGAGTTTTTGTGTGTATTGTGCACGTTAACGACCCTGACTAAGATTACATCAATCACTGGCAATCTGATGCCCTGACAAACTGAAAGTTACTGAATGCAGGATGCTTCTTTTTCAAGAGGATTATTTTACAGCCTTTTCTTCATCAAAATAAATACTCATTTAGATGCATAAACCAATTTAATTTTCAAGTTTGGTCAAAACATAACGTGTATTCTGATTGCATCTCTGGGAACACTTTAGCTTTCTCTTTGGCTTTAATGAAGCATGTTGAAGAGCTTTGGATCTGATTTTCCACTTGTTCCATTGATTGTTTTTTTCCTTGGTTGTGGATAGGCCATTAATATGCTTTTAAGCACATTGAGGCCTGCTGGGCTAATTGTTGTTCTCTGAGATTACATAGCTGCATCTCGTCAAAGGCTTCAAAGTAACATCACTGGGAGGTTTAAGTGTGCTCAAGTGTAACTAAGATGAGGACAAATGTAATTATCATGCATCAAATCCAAATAATGGAAACCAAATGAGTCTGAACTGCCTTTTGTGAAGCAGAGATGAGGTTACCATGAGTTCCTGGAGGAGCATTACGGCCATATCTGAGCTGTGTTTGTGTCCTGAAAGGTGTACAGGTGTTTGTCAAATCAAGAATGCACACAACACATTACACACAGGATTTGGTATTAATAAAAAGGGGACGCAACAAGAAATTGTGTACTCTGTAGCATGGCAGCAGTGCTGGACATTAAGTAGTTAGGGCTATCTCCGAAATCAACTGAGAAGCCCCCGTATCAGATCTCATTTTTGGACATTCTGAAACAATCTAGATGGTTAAACACCATTACAGGTAAGAGGAAAAATATTGATTTTTGGTTTTGGGGTGAACTGTCCCTTTTAAGGTCAAACAGTAGACTTATGTGGGGGGAAGCTGGAGCCATGATAAACGTAATATATGGCGCTTGGGCGGGGACAAAAAACTAAATAGATGAAACTGTGCTGTCTTGCTGAGGCTCCTTATTTGACTGTGTGCTCTGGGATCTTTTGCTTCATGTGCTGTGATTCACACTTAGCTTACAGAGCACCACATTGTTGTGTTCTCCGTCTAAAACACACACACACACACACACACACTTTCAATCATCATGGGTAATCCATGCCAACATCCACAAGGCCTACATCTTTGCTTGATTAGCTACACAATAGTATCATGTGTATTATTAACACAATATCAATAGAAGATGATATTATAAGTAAAACCCCTAATACGATGTTAAGACTCTTGGATTCCTTCACAGATTTTTTTTGTCTAGACAGCCTCCGGTGCATCTGGAGATTGTAGTTCAAACATCTCATTGAAGGTCTGTCAGACAGTCTGAAAGCATCAGTGAGTGATGGGTTGTGCAGAAATCACATCATACGAATACATGCATGCCATTACTGCTGGAATAAATAGTTTTTCTCCGGGCTGTTTTGCAATGCAATAAACTGATGAGCTCAAAAGGAGTTGCAATCGATTTGGTGAATTGATCACCCTCTGGCTACTGTCAGGACGTAAACAAATCCCTGAATCTGGGGAGACCGAGGCTGGAATAAATTATTTGATATTTAAATCAAACGAGTGGGTTGCCATGACTACACAGTATTGAGTAAATTGCTCTACCGTGATGTTGATCTGCTGCATGTCATTGCAGCACAGTTAATACTTTTATACTCCAACTACTGAGCCCCTTGTGGCTCTGCTCTTTACCTCCTTTAAGAGTCAACAGTCTCTGTAAGCCACGACTGGCTGCGTTTCCTCAACCTGTTATTAAACTCCACTGAATCCCACTTTAACGCCACATTGTAGGACATTGTTATCCACCCTTTCGACCGCCCCAATCATTTAGCCTGTCAGCCAGACAGCCCAGTGGCTCAATGAAGATTAATTATGATTCCCGCTGTCGACAGGGTGGCCAGGGTAATTAGATGTGCTGCATGGTGAGGTGGCGGCGCATCGTTTTCCTCCCCGTCAGATTCAGTATCCTGTCTCATCTCTGTGCCACTCTGTGAAAGGTCCACCCTCACATAATGCCTCTCATGACAGCAGATGGTGAGGACAGACAGGATATATATGCCAGCAAGCACACCGGCAGACAAAATGGTAACAACCTCATTATTATGTTTGTGGAAAGCTACTTTGGTTCTGACAGGAATTTACGGCCGTCACACTGTTGAAAGGCAGCTGGAAAAAGGAGCCATTAGCTTGTTAGTTGAGTGTTGTTTGGTGAAGAGATGAAAGGAAACTGTATGAAAAATAGTTACCAGCTGCTACTTTTCTAAACACAGCAGTTATTTGCTTCCTCATAAAAGCCAGTGTCCTCATTCCTCTAATTTATATTATATAGCTCATCAATATGAAATCCACTTTAACGAAGCAAAAAAAAAAATTGTGGGTAAGCTGACACTACTGTGTATGTGTTGTTTTAGTCACTTGCTGTAATGAGTTTTACTGCTTTTTTCCTCCCAGTTTAGTTTATTTTATATAAAGACTCCTAAAGGTTAAATAAACGGCATTCACTGCCACTAGATGTCGCACTAGATCACAACAGCTCACCAAAACCTGCAGCCCGTTCTCATTCCCAGCTCGTCATAGCGCAACATTCTCTAAAGCGAGAAAGTGCCAAGAGCGGTGGACGTCGGGGTTGAGTGGAGGGTCACTTACCCAACTTTCACCCTGAAGACTGGAAATCATGTACCGTTTCAAACCAAGTGTCACCAGTCATTTCCTAAACCCAACCACCTGGTTTTCGTGCCTTCACCAAATTAACATAGACCTTGTGCGTCAGGATGAGACGCATGGGGCGTGAGCCTTAGAGCGTCGGCCTGAGACACTAATGGGAAGGCTTAGCGCATCAAAGGGTACGAGTCTGGGTTGAAACATGCTCACTCAATAAAGTTGGGAAGGAAAAAAAGAAAGAACATCCAAATACACACTACTCAAAATCAAACTGCAAAATAAGGCAGTATTGATCAAGATTAATCTGGATTTTCTTACTTCATAGCCTATTTCTCGCTTACAGTGTTTTCAGAACCATATTTTAGTGTACTGTTTAGCTCTACAACAAGAGTTTATGACACCATTTTGTCTGCTTTGAAACGGAGGCTCAGATCAAACTATAAAATGAGTGCGTGCTGATCAAATAAGAATCAATATCGTGTTTTTGCTCAAGACATTCTCAGAAACATTTTAATGCACTGTTTAGTTAAAATAGGCGGCCATGGAAACGGATGTGAGGAGGACAGAGAGGGACTCACATGCACTGACATTTTGATTGGTTCTAGTTTTCAAAAGTCAAACCACTGCAGAACAAACCTTCTAAAATCTGACTTTTATCCAAGATTGTTAAGAAAGCAGGGAATGGCTATCATCACCAGGATGTGGTTAATGCCAATCAAACTGCGCACACATGAGTCAATGCAGGTTAACCAGTGACTGTCTTTACTCCCTGCATATAAAATTCACAATCTACCAATATGCAGAATTAAGTGTTCCAACAAAGACTAGGAAACTATTTATTTATGACTGGCTGAACCCTAACCCTTACAGCTGATTTTGGAAGACTTTTCCCAAAAGAGTTGTAGTTTCAGGAGACACGTTCAAACAATTGGGGGGAAAAAACTGTTAGTAACATGACAGGTGACGCAATGTTTACTCCATTGTAACCAAATTCACTGAATGGCAGCTGGTGGCACCAAAAATATGGCAATACATCAGCAAAAGGCTGGTAGGAAGAAGCCTGCTTCAGAGCAAACATTCATGTAAACAGCAACCACAATAAAATAGTTTGCATGGAAGAAATTGCATTCTAAATATTTATTAGGTCTCAGGAATTCACACAATCCATTTGGGTAAGAACCACAAATGTAAACATAAGTGTTAACAAGAGCACTGCACACGGAACATTTCATAATGTGGAACAAATATGAATGAAAACTTAAAACTTACAGAAACTTTGAATCTTTATAATACAGGTTCAAGAATTGTTGCACGAATTTAGCACGCTGTATCGATTTAAACAGAAGCAGGAAAAGGAAATAACTAATATATTCATCTAACAGCCTGTCTTGCTGGTAAAATGTCTGACCTTATTTTCATAAAGCAAATTGTACTAATTACAGTACTGCAGATAAATCAATCGATTATTTTTCACTTAAATTGCAGCCCTTTCCTGTTTCAGCAAGGATCCAGGATGGGAAGACTGCCTTTCGCTGCCTTTTCTTTCTTTTAATTAAAAAGCTCATTGAAAGGAGATGAATTGGCTGATAACATCACTACCTTTTTCCTGACCTCAATTTGGCTCCGCTCACCTCTGCAAATGAGTGTGGAGAACCTGTCTGTGCATGAAAACTCACTTTGTTATAACCCGTCAGATTAATTCATTAAATCTGGCTGAGGGTTTTCTTTCCTTAATGTTCTGGATTTTCACGGTGGAGCCCGGAGTGCACTGATAGTGGATCAGCTGGACGTGGACTTTAGTGAGCGGTGAAAGTGATCAAAGAAGGTCTGTGAAATGTGACAGCTCATGTGTTACTGGTAAATGTGGAGATGTTAATGTCAAAAACATCTCATTTCTGTTTTCTGCAGGCCTCTGAATGAGATCATGACAACTTAAATTGCTGTTACTGTCACAACTGTATGGGGAGGAAAGGTAGGACGATTCTAAGGGCCCATGACTGACAGGGGCCCTAAAAAAATATTAGAACATAAGGTATTTTTTTCAATATTAAATAATTATTCCGTCATCATGAATAGCATATTTTATTTACAGTGTAATCATAAAACTAACTGTTTCGTTTTAGGTTCTTGTTCTTGGCCAAAAGAGAGAGAGAGAGAGAAAACCTTCTTTGGGAAAAATGTATTTGACGTGTTCTGTAAGTTTTTAGTTTTGCCCATTGACATAAATTAAGATGGAGGACACGTCTCCACTTCCTCCCACTGTCCAAAAGTGAAGCCAAAATATCCCGGATACGAGCGCTGCCATCTTGCGCTGGTGACGTCATTCGGAGCCAGAGTCTGTGCAGTAGCAACTGGGCATTGGAGCCGCCGTATCGAGTTCCTGCCCATACACCGGCCCGCCCTATCACGAGCAGGGCTCAGCTGTCAATCATGAAGTTTAGTTTAGTGTATTTAAATCTGTGCAATTAATAGAGCAGTTTCAGATTCAGAACTTTCTTTTGGTTACATACCTGGATGCATAAGATGACCCTGTTGTGCAGGGATACACTGGAGGCTGAGGGTCAAATTGCTATAGTACTTGTATTACTGGTGATCTTGGGTGTGAAGTTAGGAAGAGCTCAGCGGGGAGCAGATTTCATCTCGTACAGTAGCTCTTTTGCAAGCAACAAGCAAACCGTGAGCATTGCAAAAAGACTCACATTTGACAAAATGTCACCAGCCGTGCACACAACACTTCATGCAGTCTAAGCACTTCCAACAATGCAGGAACACAAACATGAAAGGAAGGCTTCCTTTTGTGTCCGTCCTCCTATGGATGCTTCAGTATCTAACAATGGTAGCCATCCTTTCAGAAGTGGACAGTGCATTTAATAATACAACACCTTCAGATTTAGATCTTTTTGAGTTGGTCATACCTGTATGAATAAGATGACCCATTTGTGTCGAAGATGAGTAATGAACCCCTTGCTGCATCTGTACCAGACTGCTGTATCTCTCTGGGTTTGTTTGCAAAGATTACAGCATCCATCGAGCAACCTTGCAAGACTTTTTATGCAACCAAAGGACATCTCCCACTCATGCTTTCTCTTAATATTCAGTGTCCTGAATAACCGCTGAAGCACAGCGTTCCTCCCTCTTTTATATGACAGAAATGTCAAGTGCTTCCAGCTCCACACTCAATGCTAGGTGATATATTATCTCTCAAATTCAGCCTTTGGGATATTTATGACATTATTTCGCTCAGCCAATTCATCATTTAAATGTTGTTCCCACCCGCCAAAGTGCTCAGTAAAATATTGAATTGAGGCACAGCATGCACTCCGTTTCTTTAGCTTGTCAACAGATGAGCATGCTAAATTCAGCCAGGTTAAATAGGACCAAAAGTACTTTGTAAATCAAGCTGAGATGGTCCCAGGTCAGATTTTTCTGCACCTTAATTTACAACTTGAATGAGTAGTAAATATGGGAAATAAATTGTAGTGAATGCACTTCACATTGAGTGACAAGCTTACGGCTCGCCAGTGCTTTCTGTATTCTGCATTCACCTCTGCAGTTCCGTCTGTTTTTCTTCTCTGCTGCTGCAAAGTCTAACTTTAGTTTCATGGTTTTATTGTCAGTTATACTGGTGAAGAGAGCGATTATGTCTTCCAGTGTAACATAACAAATGTACCGGTACATTTACTCGAGTAGGGAAATTGTAAATACACATTTGAAGTACTTTCTAAGTATTTAACGCATTATACTTCTGTTCCACTACATCTCAGACACAAATATTTTTAATTTTACGCCACTTCATTTGTCTGTCAGCTTTAGTTACTAACTTTTTGAGATTATACATTTTCATGCCCTTCCCGTCCAGTGAAAAGCATGTACCTCCAGATGTGTTAAATTTGAATATTTGTGATAAACTGAAGGATGAAGTGTTCCCTTATGTGTTGAGAAAACTCTCCTTCTTAAGGTTAAAAAAAACTCTTTAAAAGCCCTCTTGGATTAGCAGGAAAATGCATCAGCACAAAGCTCAAAACAGGCCTGTTTTTCGGAGCTCGTGAAAAGTTGATTATTTACGTATAGTGTATATATAGTTGAGTATTAGTACTTTTTAGTTGCTGAAGTCATCTGCTGCGTTGGCTGCAGTCGACTGTGTGACAGCATTGTTTTACTTGCAAACCCGTTTGTTTGTTCCTTGTAAAAATCGTCCCTTTCTATCCACTGAATGCCATAAACAGGGGGGATCGAGGGGGCTAGATGGGTTTGTGAATGTGCCTAGCTAACTAGCCCCCAAAGGCGCTGTGGAGCTTCTCAACTCCAAAAATGGTCATAACCCAGTGTTTCCGTTGGTAACATTGTAGCTTGGCTGCCCTCCACACCAAAATCTTTGCTGCCACGGCAAAGAAAAAAGAAAATCACATAACACATTTGTGTGAGTAATGCAATTAAACAGCTAGAATACTACGTTAGTAGCGGATGGCAAGGGAGTCAGCGTGTTTGTGGTCAGTTGCACTCTGTCAGTGTTGGGCAGTCGCGACGTTACTAGGTAAGTGTGGGGGTAGCGTCGCTTTTTTCTGAATCAAATAACTTTTCAGCAGCTATTTCTAAAGCCCAAGCAGAGCTGAACTTCCTGCTAAGGTCTGAAATAAAACTTATAGCTAAGGATCAGTAAGTGACGCAACCGCCATACACGGATGAGTATGTGTGTAGCCAACAGATGCCTGAATCGATGTTATACATGTATAAATTTCTAGTGCTTGGTCTGCTAGCTCGATGCTAACACATAATGAGAATTACCATCGATGTGCTAACTGAAATGAGCATTGCAAGTAGACCCCCACGGGAAAACTCTTCTTCCACAGGAAACACTGAGATTCTCAATTCGCCATTAATTTTTATAATTAATTTTTGTTTTGTGTCCATATCCGAAATCTATGCAATTGATTTTTCACCTAAACAATTCACAGAAGTCGATGTAGTGATAAAATAGCATACTAAATTGTACAAAAAAAACCCCTGCACTTTAAACAACTTATTTTAAAGCTCACGGGAAAGGACTCACGAAGAGATTAACTTCATGTCCTTATTTTGAGTCATTGACTTGAAAAACATTGTGAAATAACAGTTTTCTTTGTATTTTCTACACGAGTCAAATTCATGAGTGACACTGAATCTGCAGAACTTAAGTTTGAGTTGAATATTGACAGCTCTGGCAGCAAATGATAAGAGATAAGCAGAAGTTAAAGTTTATACAATTTTGTATTGATTTTTTTTTTATTGAATCACTGATTACATATTTTTTATCATGAAGCCTATTAACTGTTGGGGTAATTTCGAGTTTCCAATAGCGTAATGGAGTTGGGGAAAATGGGAAAACCAGAGGCCCTGGAGTACACCCACGCCCCCATAGTTTTTTTTTTTTTTCTTAAGATAACCTTGACATCAAGGTAACCTCCTGCTCTACGGAGAGAAAGTAACCTGGACATCTAGTTATCAT
>JBBPCS010005937.1:0-10151 GCA_037974645.1 Hollardia meadi
GACCTTGTTGGGACCAATAGTCCTCATGGGGACCAAAGACTGGTCCTAATGCGGCAAAACTTAATTTCTGACGTCCTGGTTGGGTTTAGAGTGATGATATGAATTGAGGTTAAGTTAAGGTTAAGGTTAGGCAGGAATTGGTTAAGGTAAGGGTCAGGGTAAGGGTAAGGGCCAGGGTTAGGGTTAGGGGTTAACACTGTGTGTGTGTGTGTGTGTCTGTGTGTGTGTGGCGGGGGGGGGGGGATTGCTATGGTTATAATAACCAGGAAGCCTGAAGTCAAATTAACCCAAATTAATTGTCCTTGCAAGCTTCCATGCCTAAAATTTTACCATCATTAGCCCTTAATTGCAAATTATCTTGCATTCTTAATGGCAGTCATTAGCCCCAGTGCCTGACCTTCTCTCCTTTTCTCTTGGAGGAAATTTCCTGGTAGTGTCTTATTACCTTGATTATTGGAAAACACACATACCTCATAGAACTGGGCTTAAGAGCTGTGTGGGAGCCCCAAATCATCAATGAAGTGCCAGCTTTCAAAATCGATTCGCAATCCTTTTTTCGGAGGAAGGAGATGAAAAAGCCACATGTATGGTTTTTAGCATGAAGCCTTCGAAATGTGGAGGGTCGGAGACCTTTTACTGTCCACTTCGGCTGCACAGATGTTTGTTCCTTCAAGTCATTTGATGAGAGATTTCATGGTAATTTCAAAGGTAATGTGCCGAGTATCCTGTGAAATCCAGCGAATTATCTATACTGCCTGCAGCACACTGCTTCAAAATGGCACCAAATACGAGTTGGAACATTTGGTGTTCGCTACCGCACATTGTAATGACGTGTGATATGAGCTCATAATAATGCCACCTAGTTCCGGCTCCTTTGTTTTGTGGCTTTTGAAAGCTTATCCTACATATTTAGAACATCAGGTTTGTCTGGCTCTAATCTAGAGTCATAACATTACAATTCCTCCCTATCTTATTGTGGGTTGAACACTCATCCCCTCAACAAAAAGCTCACATCACTCTCTCAGCACTGAATCACATTCCCTCCTCTGTCTGCCTCCTCCTCCACTCTTGCTGATATGATCCTTAAACTAAAGCATATTAGTTGATGAAATGCCTGTTCTCTCTCCTAAGTGCTTACTGTTTTTTGGTCGGTCTAAGCTTTTCTATAACTAAAAGACGTAAAGCATTAAGCATTTTCATTTGGGGGAAGGGATAAAAACTGCATTTTGTGGAACACGTGGAATGCTGAAATATTTTTTCTCACCTCAGTACAGCCCAGGCACAAAATAAAATGTACTGCATGCTGCTGCAAAACAAGGATATGTTCATTTTGTATGATTCATATGTATCACATCAACATTTCTACAATACATGATCACATTCACATGACATGTATATGAGCTGATTTTCTTCTTAGGAGGTGCTGTTCGAGACCACTTCAACCATACAACAATCCGGCAGCAACCCAGGAGAATTTCCAACAGTGTTTGTGGCGATTGAAGCAGATATTTTGGACAAGATGTTGGGAGAGTTTCCAGCAGTGTTTGTGACAACAAAACCAGGCATTATAAGGCAATACATGATCTTTTTCCTACCTACCTAGCCAGTTTCAACAAATCAAATGTAAAGTTTGAACATCATACTTGGTTTACAGAAACCTACAGTGCCTACATTTATTCTGTTGATTGGATATCCAGGTCATATTTGACCCACAAGGATTAAAGGAAAAATTATGAGGAAAGTAACACATCACAAAGAATCTTGAATACATGACAAAACCCTGTAATAAGCTCTCACACTCCTCTCACACACTTTATTGATGAGGCCAATTCACTGTCAGGCTTTTCACAGGTGTTACAGAATTCAAACTTGTGTTAGATATTGTGTTTTCATTCTGCACGTAATGGAATTTCTTGCAGTCTATAAGAGACAGTAGGTGTGCATACAGTTTACCTCTCATAAACCTGCTGGTTTCATTTTTGTTCTTCACTGCACATGGTTTCATTTGTTATGAAAAATCAAACAAATGCAGTTGTTGTTGTTTTTTCTTATAGATATTTTTTTCATGAATGTCACCAGCATTATTTTCTGGAACTGGTTACAATGTAGAGCATGTGTCAAGTGTGGCACAAGTGCTACCAGTGTTATAGAATCAAATGCCACTGGGTTTGCACATGCTCTAAATGTACACACATTACTGTAATGCAGCTATTCTCAACCAGTGGGCCAGCCCTACTGGTGGGCTCAGGGCATCATCTATTGTTATTATCTGTTTGTTTTTTTGTCATTTACAATGATAGTTATTTTTATATCTATAGATTGCACAAGAATTCAAATAAAAAATGTCAAATTAAACTGTATAATTTCAATAACAAGTTACATTTGAAAAGAACCAGAAAAATGTTATCTGCTACTAACTAATGTCTGCCACAGCTAGCTAACATCTGCCAATACTAGCTAAAGTCTGCCACAGCTAGCTAACGTCTGCCAATACTAGCTAACGTCTGCCAATACTAGCTAAAGTCTGCCACAGCTAGCTAACATCTGCCAATACTAGCTAACGTCTGCCAATACTAGCTAACGTCTGCCAATACTAGCTAAAGTCTGCCACAGCTAGCTAATGTCTGCCACAGCTCGCTAAATTCTGCCAATACTAGCTAACGTCTGCCAATACTAGCTAATGTCTGCCACAGCTAGCTAACATCTGCCACAGCTAGCTAACGTCTGCCAATACTAGCTAACGTCTGCCAATACTAGCTAAAGTCTGCCACAGCTAGCTAACTTCTGCCAATAACGTCTGCCACAGCTTGCTAACCTCTGCTAGAGCTAGATAACGTCCCCTTGGATGCTTAGCACAAAATTGTTTTTAATCTGAAAAAACCCTGTGCCAATAAAAGCTCTTAAGTGTGTGGTGAGGAAATATGACCTTGACTACAATAAATTTGGATTCATAATGGCAGGCAGTGATGCTTAGCTGAACATTTCACCACATTCGACACATTATTTGGTCATGTTATGATGTTTTTGTCATTTATTTTCGAAGGTGGTTTCGAAGTGGGCTTTAAGTCACAAAAGGTTGAGAACTCCAGCTGTAATGTGCTGTGAACATAGGAAGTCTGCATCAAATAGCATAAAATGTTCATGCATGTTTTTATATGCTGCAAATTTAATATACAGTTAAGAGGCCAACATTAATAAAATCATGTTAATTAATCAATTTGCTAAATGGTCCCATTGTCTTGAATGTGTTCACATTAAGGTTCCTATTTCAGCTGCAACCCACACATCCATTACACTCCTCCAGCATTTGAATTATGGTTAGTCAGGAAATTACTACATTTATACTGGGTACAGAGGAGATTAAACTCCTCCGTGGTGTCCAACTATGTCTATCACATTTTTGCAGGTTTCAGGAGAATGATATAGCTTATATTATTATATAAACTTAACTAGAATTCTATAAACTGCTATTAGTAATAATACTTCTGCTCTGTTATTACACTTACTAGTGCTACAACCACCACAAATACTAATACTATTACAATGTTATTAAATTACAAAAAGAAGTACAACAGTAATAGGTAACACTTTACAATTGGTACACAATGAGGATCGAATTAGGATCAAATTTTATATAGCAGCTAATGACTGATTATTGATACGTTAATTAAGCAACAAGTGAGGATTGTATCAGGAACAACTAGGTTATTTATTTTACTCTGTTTGTGTCCCCTCAGGTAAAGCATGATACCCCACTCTGCTTGAGGGAGTACAAAATGGGTGACTAATGGGGGCACCCAGTAGTTCACCTGCTAGAGTGCGCACACCATGTACGAAAGTCTGAGTCCTTACCGCAGTGGCCTGGGTTTGATTCCCATGACAATTAACCCCTCAAACCACTCAGTATGAAACCACCCACTTTATTTGAAGGGACACAAAAAGGGTAAGTAATCATAAGATAATGATGAAGTAATGACGGACTACTTTGTAACTACTCAGTATTATGTACCACTACTTGGAGTGCAATAAAACACTAACTAATGTTTAAGTTATTAGTACTTAATGAGTCGTTACTAGTTTTGTGCTGTTAATCAGGAACCACTCATGAAGAAAGTGGTCAGTATGATCTATTCACAGACATCATTACCTCATGATTCATTAATATAAAATCTCCCGAACTGTTCACTCATCCATATCAACTATAGTCCTCCATTAGGAATTATTAGGGAGGTATTTAATAATGACTCATAGATTACCAAGTCATTCCTGATTCGTTCCTCACTCATTCCTTAATAACCATTAACTAATCACTGAAATGTGATTAGGAGTTACTTATTAACTAATGGTTAACAAGCAGTTAGTTACTCATTTGTTACTACTCAAAATGTGAAAATTTTTATCATCACTCCATACATTAGAGATTTTTGAAACTCTACACCTTCATGATGCTTTCTGTTATAAATGTGTTCTATTTAAACCAACAGCCTGTGATAATCCTGACAACATTGTCAAGGTAATTTGTGTAATATCGGAGTGCCCCTTAAACCAGTAAATAAAGAAATTAAATTAAAACAAAAGGGAAGATGTGCTATTTCTACTACAAATACTACAAATTGTTGCAGTCATTATCATCATTAAAATGATATTATTCAGTGAAGTGACACTTAACTGCTAATTGGAATGGGGTTTTCTCCACTGGCCTGACAACACCAGCAACACTCTCCAAATGTCACTGTCTTGACCTGTGAAAAGCACCCTGTCATGATGAAAGGCGAGGGATGCTTAAATTAGTCCCAATGGAATTCATCACTACCTGAAGCATATTCAACACCTTCCATTGGCCTGGTGCCTCTGAAAGCATGAAGCTGTTGTAAAAGTATCCTTGTATCCTGACTGCCATCACAACACTCTTCACTTCAAATGTCTTCCCACTTGGAAAAAACAGTGACCAACAAGTGCACAAATAAGGTTTTAAATGGTTTTGCTTTTTTCACTAGTCATGGAAAATGCTTGTAAGAGGATTTTTGCAAAAATGCAATTTGTTGACTCACTAAGAGATTATTTGCCATCCTTAAATCCTTCTGATGTAACACTACTTTTCATATTTCACCCAAACAGCCTCCGTTTTAGATCAGAAAAAGATTTGACCAGATTCACAGAGAAGAGCCAAACATGATGAAAATAAATCCTTAACACGTCCAATATGAGTATTTCTTTTAAATTCACTTGTAGGGATAAAAGAACGCACTCATCCTCCAAATTGAAACATTTTATTTCATACCTAAAAGTCCTTCATCACAGAATGTTACACTGCTCTACATAAAATTTATCCTGCATCTAATAGAGCAGAAGCAAATCTTATTAATATTAAGACAGGCATGGGCATGTACATCCAAGGGAACTTTAACAAGCCTCTTGGCACCTTGGAAATTATTCCACACACCTATTAAAATCAAACAAAGACGGAGGAATGTGGGTCATGGTGGGCTTGGGGAGCGCTGGCAAACCTCCTGCTGATTTCTGTGACACTCATCTGGGCTGACTGGGGCTTCATCGCCGAGCCCAAACTCCCCTGCTGTCTGAACTGATAAGGATCAATTCCTCGGTGAATCTGCTGTTTGTTAAGATGTGGCTCGGTGTGACAAGGTGGACGGTGAGCTAGGTCTATTTTTACAGGGATCAGG
This sequence comes from Hollardia meadi, assembly GCA_037974645.1. Lineage (NCBI taxonomy): Eukaryota > Metazoa > Chordata > Actinopteri > Tetraodontiformes > Triacanthodidae > Hollardia > Hollardia meadi. The sequence continues at coordinate 5,685 of JBBPCS010005937.1, forward strand.
TTGACCAGTGTCCAGCCTGCTAAAGTGCCAATGTAAACCAGCTCCAGGTGGGCTGGTTGAGACCTGATCTCTGACACCTTTTTGCAGAACTTTGGACTGACTTTGTCACAGTGTCAAAGAAATACTGCCTTTTTAGTGTAGTGCTCAAATGTGAACGCCTCAAACCTTTGAATTTTTTACATTTTTTTTATCATTTTCATAAAATCATTTAAAGCTCATCCTTCGTATTAAAGGGTCAATCCAAACAAATTATGAAAAAGGCATATTTTCTCTATTACATCTAGAAGTATCCAGTCACGCAGAAGTTATTTGCCTTCACCCAAATACAAGTTAATAATAACTACTTCAAATGCATAGACAATGAATGAATAATATTTACTACCCCTATGGAATCCCTCACACACCTAAGGTATCTAAAGGTACACATTGTTTCTTACGTGGTGGGCAATAAGGAAGTGGGACCAGAATTGCTAATTCCTCTCAAATAGTATTTATACATTTTGGAAAGCCAAAACAGTCAGCTTAAAGACACTAAAAAACAACAGCAGAGTTGTGTTACAGTTCTTAGTTTGTTCATCACTTCACTCCTTTTACATTAGTAGTAAAAAAATGTTTATTAATTAATACAGCTTAAATGTCATTTTTAACGTTATGAACAACGCAAACAAAATTCTATCCTGCCTCCAATATATTTGGGTGGAGACAGAAATTTCAGAGACTGATCAAAACCACAAGGGTTGTAAAGCGCAACCAACCAGTGAAATTGCAGTTTTCATCCATGTCTGTCCAGACTCATATAATATGTAGTCAAGACTTTGAAGAAATGTAATAAAACGCAGCCTAATAAATGTAGTTCTTAGCAAAATGGAAAATATCACAATATTGACGTGTAAGATTCCAGTGAATAATTTCCAGTGAAAAACATGCTGTCTTCACATAGAGATTATTTTTCCAGAGGAGTACAGAGGACTGACAGAGAGGACATAGTGCAATAACAATCACCTGAAGCTCAATAGCAGCAAAACCAATGAATTTGTGGTGGATTACTGCTGAATGTTTAGTGCACAAATTCATTGAGAGAAACTAATTGAGAATCAAATTCTTTGTATGTGTTGACATGCCTAGCCAATAAAACTTATTCTGTTAAAACTTGAAAAAGCTACACAGAAGATCTATACAATCAGCACAGTTTCAAGGTGGGCACCCAAGATTAGTGCCACCACTGAGTTATGGTGTTGAATAATGGCCAGAAAAGCGTTTCTGCAGAACATTAAGATGTCAGAGTTGAACCTTTTGTATAAATGTAATCACTTCATAATTTAACCCTGTTAGACATTTTAAAGTTTGTTGAATCAATTTATGGGTTATATCCAAAAACGTTTTTTATGAGGTCACATGCAGGGACCTTTGACCACCAAACTCTAATCAGTACATTCTTGAGTCCAAATGGACAGAATTTGAAGAAATTCCCTCTAGGCATTTCTGAGAAATCATGTTTACGAGAATGAGATACACGGACAACCGAAAATAAAATGTCTCCAGCCACAGCTATCACTGGCATGGGCGCGGACACAGATGCAAAAGAACTAAAACTTTATGCGTGGGTAGATACTATGGATAAGGCAAAATGATCATTTTTGTATTTTTTTTAAAACAACCCCTTAAAGAGAATTTCACAAAATTTGAGTTCATCAAATGCATTTTTGTCTGATAAAACACATCCGTTCTTCAACATTTTGTAGGTTTCCACCTGATCGCAACACAGTAGGCTACTCTGTCTCATTTTGTATTGTTTCTTTGCTTTTTATAAAGCAACTCTTACATGGTTACATACAGTAAATACATGTGAATCGAACCTGATTCGATGAGGGTATGTTGCCAACACCAGGCAAAACATCAATTCACACACGACGGACATATTTTGAAAATGGTACGCTCCACAGTACAGACAGATGGTAAAAAAATACCAAGGGTCGCTGTTATGGCAATATCAACAATACATATACTGTAGAATAACTGTATATATACTGCAGAATAATAATATAATCTTTGTGATCTTTGCAATAATAATTTATACCAAGTCTTAATGTAAAACACAGACACCATTTACAGTCGAAACGTAATTAAAATTCTGCACACAAAACGACTGCATTTTCTGCTTCAGACCAATCACGCAAACTCTACAGTGCACAACTACTTCACATGAATCACAGTACACTACTTCACATCAACTGGATTTTCTGATTGTGTACTGAAACAAGACAGTGAAAAAAACACTTGGGTTCAGACTGTAAGAATACATGTGCTAAATGTAATTTTCTTGCTATGCCATGTGAGCAGGGTCTGTGAGGGGCTGTCCCACTGTCCTACTTCCATTCTTGAGAATTCCCTCAGTGGCAACATGACCCAAGTTCATTGCTGGTGTTTTTGGGACGCCAATATCAGAGTCCTCTTCCTGAGGCTCTAAGAAAGCCACCCTCTTTCCGTTTGACCTCCGCTGTCCTGTGTCTACCTCTCTGGGGTCTGAACAGAGGATGATGGCTCGTCCACCACACCCTCTCGTTCCACCACCCCGGCTTTCCCGGCATCGACAGGGTGTCAGGTAGAGGTAGAGCAGCACCAGTATGATGCTGACCACACAGGAAGCCAGGGTGGTGAACGCTGTGTTGAAATGCTCGGCACTGCTGCGGGGTGCCAAGCCACTGGTGGAGGTAGTGATTAAGTTTCCGACCACCACGCTGACTTCCAGAAACTGACCGGGGTCATAGTGAAGCCTGCGAGCTGTCACACACCCATACATCCCAGAATCATTCAACAGGGCTGATCGGATTTCAAGGGTGCCATTGGGGAAAACTATTAGATGGGCATTTGGATCATTGGTTGATGAATTCACCACAGTCCTGGGAGTAACCCAGAAGACCACTGCGCTGGTGGTGGCTGGAGAAGCCAACCCTGGACATGGCACTCTTAGCCATTTACCTGGTTCTACTTGGTAAGTCTGTGCCTCAAGGGGCAGATCTGACACTGCCTGCTGGCTACATTCAGACGCTGGTCCTGAATCTTCTCTACATGGGTATTCACCTCTGAAGTCCACTAGGGGGCGATACTGTTTCCACATCCAGTATTCCAGCAGGGCGAGTAAAGCACAGTCACAGACCAAAGGGTTTTCCTGCAAATAAATACCACCTTGCTGGGTAAGAGACAGCAGGTTCTGGACGGGAACCTTGGAGAGCCTGTTGTATGATAGATCGAGAAAGGTTAGATTATGAGGCCCTCCCGGTTCCCAATAAAGCCCCAGGGGGAATGCCATCAGTCTGTTCCCAGAGAGGTAGAGCCTCTGCAGGCTGTGAAGATCACTAAAGGCCCCTGGGTTAATCTGGACGATCTGGTTGCCAAACAGCAACAGTTCTTTCAGTTCCTTCAAACCAGTGAAGATGGATGAGTTCAGCATTGTTAGTCGGTTGGAAGAGATGTCAAGGTGGAGGAGATGTGGCGTCACAGCAAAGGCATTCACCTCAATTAGGCTTATGGAGTTTCGGCTTAGAACCAGTGTAGCAAGCCTGTCAAAGGGTCGGGAAATCCAGTCCACTGGCAGGACAGTGAGGGCATTGTGGCTCAGGTCCAACCGTGTGGCATAGCTTGGGAGATCAAAGGGCAGTGCAGACAGATTGCAGCCGCTGCAGGAAATTATATCACTGGCACAAATGCAGGAGGGTGGGCAAGGGGCCACAGAAGGAGGGAAGCCAAGACACAGGGAGAGCAGCACGGGTATGGCAACAGGTTTGCAACTGCTGCCTCCAACATTGGTCTTACAAAAAAGCCGTGACGTGGTGGGACGCATCCTGGTGTTCCCTGGGATCTCAGGTTACTTTGGATGTGCACATGTCATGTTTGTAAGCCTCTGATAGTGGATGGCTAATACGAACTGGAGAGACAGAAAAAGAGGAAAGAAGGAAGAGACAATATGGAAATGAATCTCATTTTTTAATACTAGTTTTGCAGGAGTAATAATTTAGCACTAATGGCATTAAACAGAGTTCCCAATGAACAGGGAGTTGAAATAAAACACATTTTCATGAGCAGAAAAAAGGCATCAAGATAAACAGCAAAAACACGCAGTAAGACCATGTGATATCATGTAATACAGGTGAATACATTATGTATATAACTCGAAAAACAAGTTGTCAACCACATTTAATTACAACACTGATGGCTGCTGGCATCATTGGCAGTCCACATTAATAAAAACAGAGTAATGCATATTTCCCACACAAGCTGATTACTACGTTCTTTAACTCGCAACAGCTTTTTGCACCGTTTAACCCTGTTTTTGTTATTTCTATTTTGACTGAGAACTCTACTCAATCCCCACATTTGCTGCACGTTCATATAATATCTATCTATCTATCTATCTATCTATCTATCTATCTATCTATCTATCTATCTATCTATCTATCTATCTATCTA
>JBBPCS010005938.1:0-10150 GCA_037974645.1 Hollardia meadi
TTTAATTGGTCTCACCTGGCGGTGTAGGTTACTCGTGCTCCCTAATAATACAGAATAATAATCTTTTATTATATAAACATGTATAGATGTATTTATTTGTTGATTTATATAAAGATCATTGTCGTTATAATTATTATCATGTATATGTGACGAACATATTTACTCGTGATAATTAAAGCTTGTCAAAAATAAATAAGTGAAGGTTTTTTTTTTTTAGAACTATTGATTACATCCTAACACAATGTAGTGAAAGAAAAAAGCTCTAAATAAAACGTCATGTATATGGTACACATGGTCTGAATCATGTGTGCCGGTACGCACATTCTGTCCGCCCATGTCTTTTTATACATTTGGAAACATGCGTGGAAAATGGCGTAAGTACACTTTTTGTGCGTACGCATGGTTTATAAATTTGGCCCCTGTTGTTTTCTCTGGCGTGTCTCTTCTTCCTGGCTATTTTTGCTGTCTTTTTCCATTTTACAATCTGCGCCATCACTTTAAGTCCTGCGTCCACAGTGTTGTGTGTCAGCAACAATCATCCGTGCGAAACACAGTTTTACGCTGTAAATAGTAATATGAATTAAATGAAGCTTTGATTCAAAGACTTTGCGTCGATGATTTTTTGTAATCGAGTTACTCGAGGAATTGTTTCAGCCAATATTACCAATAGAGTACTTAATTCGATACCCATCATGTGAATGGAAGAATTGGGCTGTAGCTGCTATGGTAGTGGGCCAATTACACGTCGAATTAAATAGAAGAATTGTTGCTGTGATTAGCTGCAAGAAAAAAACACAGAAATTGTCTTTTTTTAGATCTGGATACAAAAACTAATCAAATGCAGAAATCATTTGACTGGAGAGTTTTTGATAAGCTACTACTTGGATTGTAGTATTTTGGTTGGTACGTTAAAGGTATTGAGTACCAATACCCAGCCCTACCAGACTCCCTTCAAAAATCGCACAAATTTGTTGTCAAGGTAGGAGAAACTTTATAAAGTTTGTAAAACACTGTGTATGACAAATTATTAATTATTTGGGCCAAATGTTATACATTAAGTTACTTCATTCTTTCTGTAAAAACACTGTGATTGTCCCAGCATGTTGGTTACAATTGGTGGGCCACCAGTGTCATGCCAAAAAGTCATTGTGCATCAAAAACTGATTGTATTGCCCAGTTTATATACGTTTACAGATGTTTTTAACTGGATCCAAGAGTCATAATGTGCAAATACCATAGACTGTATAATTGTGGATGGATCAACCGTTTTGGCGTTGCCTGACTCCGCCTCATCCAAAAATGGGCAAACAGGTGGCGAGCAGGCTACCGAAACTCGCCCAACTAGCTCAAAGCTAACAAGCTATGTTATTGCTGTCTTCACACCATAGACTGTATAATGTTAATAAATAAGTTCACACAGACAGTAGCCTAAAGCAAATTTTAGCTTTGCATTATTCATGTGAGTTTGAACACAGGATAATTTATGTTCATTCTCATTATTTGCACAAGTTTGACCAAAGGTTTATAAACCCCAAACAGTCAGAATACCTTACCTTTTATTAGCCACAAGCAAGCAAGCAAGACCAGGCACCAAAGGTGTTTGTGTCTGTATGCTTGTGTTCAATTATCTGACTAAACTCAGCACTCACCAGAGACTCTGACTCTTTGTTATCCTCCAGAGTCCTTTGTTTTTCTCATCCATTTTCTGTACGTTCAAGAAGTAAGCACATTTACCCTCCATTCAGCAGTCAAATATGAGAGAACTACAGTACATTACAGTGGATTTCAGCAGCTCTACACTCACTGCTGAAGGGGCTGAGAAGTGAGATTGAAGACAAATCCACTTTTTAATCCCAAACTTTAAAATAGAAACCCCTGTGCTCTCCTCGGCTCTGGATGTTTATTCCTCCAGAGCTCGCCATCACGCAGCTATCTGCCAGTTAACGGGGTCCGATGTTGTAAGGTCTACAATTAACTGCACAGCAAGCCTTATTATTTGTCCAACATTTGCATGAAAAATTCTCCAAAAGACACCAGCACCACAAAAAAGGCCAAGAGGTCAAGTTCAGTAACTTAAATTAGCTTAGGTGAAGCCTAGCAGACAACTCGTGGCTATAGCTGCCACTAAAAACGGTCACAGCCGTAATTAAGCATAACTTTGAGCTTTACAATTTTGAAAATATTATAGAAAACTTATAAATATATTTTTGTACCGGGCTGTAAACGCGTTTAAATCTCTGTTGTAAGATGGGGCATATGGTCATTGACTTGCTTTTGAAGCCAGCCTCAAGCGGCCATTTAAGGAACTGCTTTGTCTTTGGCACTGGCGTGTTGGCGGTTGCCACAAATACACATTAGGCAAATTACAACATTATTAGTCACAATTGTGGCCAAAAAAGTGTTTGCAGTAGCATATTCAGGCTTGATATTAACGTGATTATACACAATAGTATTGATTCTGTTGTGCTTGTCTGATATCTTTGTTTATATTTGGACAGTTATTAACATGATTTACAGATAGGTGAAATGTAAAATTAAGACCTCTTTTGAAACTATACTTATGACAAAGTGAATTAAAGTGGAAACTAACATCAGGGTTCATATTCAACATGTTGCCCGCGCCAGAACGCGCAATAACTGCCACTGAACTGGTAGTTTGCCAGAACAAGTTGTCCTACCTTTTTTCCTGCCGTCCACATCTTGGACAGTGAAACAGGGAACAGGTCTGTGTGGCTCATCCGAGCCCGCCGCGGGTTCCCCTGGCAGAGGACAGAGCTCAGCCCCGAGGTCGGCTGTTTCATCTCTCCTTTCTTTCGGGTCCTTTCGTTTGTATCGTCCTCTCATCTTGTACAACTCCTAAAAAAGAAGTTCCAATAAGTGAACTATGACCAAACGGGAGTTCCGCCTTCCAATGAGAAGACTTCAAAGTAAAGTACTGACCCAATTCCCGTGTGTGGGACTCAGAGTCGTTAGTTTGAGTCGTCCTCCTTCAGGGATGAACTGTTGGCGACCCACACCTGTTTGTTTGTCCAGGGATGGCTCTGACGCGGGCTGTAACGAGGACGACCACGCCCACTGCTTGCGGGAAACGTAGCCTACGTTCGACGCCCACGACAAACACAACTTATGTGGAGCGATGCTAACGCTTCATTTCATCATTTAACTATTTGAATTCTATATGTTGACAAACTAGATCTCCAGCATTCAGGCTGCGGAAGGTAAAATGAAAACATCTGACACAGCTGCCCTCACCTTGCCAGGTAATAGCCTAGTTCTAATTCACTACATTCTGAGGAATATTTAGGCGAGACTTTATTCTCCACTACATTTATCCACACCTTGAAAACCTATTTTACAGACAAAACGTAGCCTATGATTATCTTATAAAATATGAATCGTTGTTATAGATTTAACTACAGGATATAGTTGTTCAATCAAATCTAATTAACCTAAACTAGCTGCAACCGGCTGCTGCATTAAAATGTTTAGGTTAGTGAATCAGTTGACTGGGTCATTCTGCTGCATGATGGGTCGTTATACTTTTGAAACATGAAGCATTTTTATATTGTATTGCTACTTCTACTTCTGTAAAACTGAATATTTTTCCCAACCAATGGTTGGCATGCCAGTGCCAAGCTATATCATATATACATAGAGAGCTGAGCCAACAGCTTAAAGTATATGGAAACCAAAGCAGACAACTAGTTGGACCTGTTAGGACGTGTTTGCTGATGGAATTCGTTTCACCTGCTGCAGCCAGGTTGAAGCCAGGTTCTGCTAAGAGGCCCTTCTAAGGGTATTTCGTAGGGTGACAAATAAAAAAACAGATTTTTTTTTACATTTATTGGAGGTAAATCTGGGCCATAACAACCTTTGCTTACTTTTTTGACCTTGAAAAGGAGCAAGAAAGTCACTGAAAGCTAGTCTTTGACTGGAGGTCTATGCCACTGTTTTTAAAAAAAATTGGCTTTCCCTAAAATGTCATGCCTTTGTTTACGACCTGGTGGTAAAATATTGACTTTTTGTTAAATGACTAACGGGTGTGGTCAGAACAAAGTTGAAACTGCCATGCACAGAGCAAAACAGAGTTGGGCACACGCGAGTCTTGTTGACTCATTTATAACACGCCACTTCAATTAAATTTGTTTGTTTGACTGTAGGCCATTTGCTCAAAATTACATGAGCATGTGCAGGTTGACAATTTTCCAAAGCATTCAACATGGCCATTCATTCCAGTTGAATGTGAAAATCAACTTGCTCTTATGACTTAAGACATGCCTAACTCAATTTGTAACTCAGCATATATGACAAGTGCACGGCATTTCACACAACAATAGAGTATGTAACTTCTAACCCTCAATGGTTGCACAGTGACGTGACATGAAAACAAGGGGGGTAATTTTTAAGAGGAACTAACTGAACATAACCAATAATAATAAAAGTAGACACGATTGATCTTTCAGAATGTAAAGCGGTGACCACAGCCATGGTACTAGCTCTGTGAGCCTATACAAAATGCTAATGTTAGCATGCTAATATGCTCTCAAGGCCAGTGCTACCAGTGACGTGTAGCAGGTATGATGTTTATCATGTTCATCTTCTTAGTTTAGAGTGTTAGCATGCTAACATTGCTAATTAGCACCACACACAAAGAACCTGTGAGGCTGATGGCAATGTCATTAGCTTAGCAGGTATTTCATAAGTATTCAAAAAATTACACATTTGACCTGATGACAATATGAAAGCAATTGTAATATGAAAACTTGATTGATCAGCAAAGTTAATAGGATAAAGGTCGATACCAAATAGCGATCCATCCAGTAGGGAATAGAAATCACAGAGCATTTAAGGGTGGTGCCGCCATTTTTGGCTGCTGTCATTATCTGCTATATATATACACTATATATATATATAAAATATATATATGTAAAAGTTTATATATATATATATATATATATATATATATATATATAAACTTTTACTCATTACTTACAGAATTGAGGTTCATGAGAGGGTTAGGGCTAACTGAATGCTAACAAAACACAGGCCAATCATGCATAATTTATAATGAAACACATAACGTTAGCCTACCTTTGTGTCTGACTGTATACAGTGATGTTTCATGTTTTGACTCTTATTCATGGTGTAGTGTTTTTTGTTAGTTCAGCAGGTCTTTTTGACAGTAAACAGGCAGCAGATGACACTCTTACCCTGGTAGATGCAGTTATGCCAAGATTTTGAGTAATATCATTCTATGTAGACTCTCACTATGTAACACATAACATATTATCTTTAAATAACTAATAAACTCTCTCATTCTAACTACCTAATTCATCTCCCCATCTATCTAAATGTCAGAAAATATTAAAGGTGTCGTACTGTCCTTAAGTCCTATACTCACAGCACCTCAGCATGATCTCTTTTTTTTTTGTTGGTGATTGTGTGGCTGTTACAGCCACTATACAATTGTGTTTACTGACTTTGCTGAAACTCAAGTTTAATTGTGTTACAATGAGTTGAACCAAGCTAAATGGATGGTAACAGTGTGCTTGTGACGGCTGGTATCTTCCAGAAATTGCCGATTTCATGTTGATGACGTCACATAGTCTACCATAGTCTAGTTCAGGGGGTTCTCAACCTTTGATTGTCAACAAATTTCTGAGGACCACCTTCCCAAATAAATGACAGAAAAATCATTACGTGACCAAGAAATGGGGAAAAATGTGTGTATATATATACTATTGGGCTGTGGCAGGATTTGACCATATTCAACACACTGTTTTCTGTTTTTCATTAAAAAAACATTTTGTGCCACTGCTTCCGAGGGAACGTTAGCTAACTGTGGCAGACGTTAGCTAGTAGTGACAGAACACATTTGTCTGGTGATAGTCAAATGTAGGTGGTCATTGAAATTATGCATTTTAATTTGGCATTTCCTATTTATGCGATTAATAATTTGCCTTTAGATATAAAAACAACTATGTTTGTAAATTAAAAAGCCTGCTAGGGGATGCCCTAAGATATTCTATGGTCAAGTTGAAAATTGAAAATCAATTTGACTTTTGGTCAAATATGATCCTCCATGGTTTTTAATTGACACGACTCAGCCACCCTGTCTCGTGTACCTGAATCCCCGGAGAACATGCTCTGTGAGTGTATGCAAGACTATGTTGAAAAATTGCAGAGAGATAATTCCCTTGTTGCACAAGTCCAAAACAGAAGCATAACTAACATTCTCTGCATTCTGCCCTGCAGTGACAGACTGACAAAGAAAATTACATAAATTATCGGGCGTCAACTCGAGTAATAAAGGTCTTTACATCAGACAGCATGATTTGTGTAGAAACAAGGAGGGTTGGGCTTCAACGATGAGATTCTCAGTGGAGTGCTGAGCCCAAAATCCAGTGAGTATATTCCAAAACATATGAAAGGGAAGCACATCTCATAATTTCAAAGTCAAGGAGGACAAAATACTCACATCTCACTTGTTTAAATAAGCATGATTAGCGTGCCAGTGACGTCCTGCAGAGGGGGAAGCATGAATGATTGGTGATGGCTAATTAAGATGAAATGGTTGTCGACTCTTGTAACTGTTTGTTCTAGTTTTGAATAAACATACATCTTGTTTAAATTCCTGATTGAACTGTGTTAAGAAGAATGTATGAACAGTTGTTCTTTAAGGAGTCTTTTTATGGTTCTTTTTGCATGTTTTCTAATAAAGTGTTTAATAAGATTTTCATTCTATTCTCAGGGCAAATCAGCAGAAAATAAACATGGATGGAAGAAGTACTCCGATCCTTTACTTAAAGTAAAATTATTATTATATTACACACCACAATGTAAAAATCTTCCATTACACGTAAAAGTCCTGCATTTAAAATCCTACTTTACTTAAAGTACTCAGTAGTAAAGAAAAAGTATTATCAGCAAAGTAAAATATAAAGTAAAAGGAACTCATTCTCCATAAAAATGACCCGTATTACTGATGTATTATTATATATTAGATCATTTGAATTCATCAATGTATAAGCAGCCGTTTGTAGCTGGTTTGTATACAGGTGGTTTAGTTCAGTGGTTTGCAACATGAGGGTCGGACCCCCTCCTCAGGATCACAAGATAAATCTGAGGGGTCATGAGACGATTAATGGAGTTGGAAAGAATAAAATGAAAAATGTTGCAGCAAAAATCTGTATAATATAATGATATAATTAAAATAATATTTCAGGAAATATTGGGTAGTTTAAACTCTTTTGGCCTCAAACAGTTGAAGTGAAACCATATGAGACATTTAAAGGGGAGAGGTGTCTTCGGTGGATGACTGATAACAACTCATGGACGTCTGAAATGTGAATAGGATCAGACATTGCTTTGAGTCACAAGCAAAAAAAGGTTTGGAAACTACTAGTGTAACAACATGTTATATATATGTCATATGTCGTGTATATAATGTAAAATCTAAACAGTGACTACAGCAGTGAAATAAATGTAGTGGAGTAAAAGGTGCAATATTTACCTCTGAATTGTAACGCAGTAGAAATATAAAGTAGCATAAAATGTAAAAATACAAAATTTTATTTGAATACTTTAAATAAAGAGTCACATTTTTCCAGTGGAATTGGTCCACATTGTGACCATTTGATGTATTTGAGATTTGTGTCCGACTAAAAAAGGAATTGTTGATGTTGATGTTTATATGGACCTAAAATGTAACTTTTTATTAGCAGTAAGAGATCTTTCAAAAACGAAGCTGCAGCATAAATTCAGTCAGGAACACTATCTTTATACTCATTCATTCACAATTCACTCTCCCAATTCAATTTCATTTAAATTCAAGGCTTCATTGACATGAGCATTTAGAAAAAAAAATGCCCGAGATTACAAATATTTGGATAATACACAAAAAAACAGTAATGTTAGCAATTAAGGGAAACAAATGGCATAAAATACAGTATATCATCAACAATAAAAAGTGTAGTGATGTATGTACATGTAATTGTGTGTGTGTGTGTGTGTGTGTGTGTGTGTCCTTTCGTCTTAATCAGTTGACTTTGTGCGTTTACTCGTTAAGTTAAACCAACCAGATTTTGCCAGGATTTTCAATCAGCCAATCATGTCATTGCTGTCAAACTTTATATCTGCTACTGTCAGCTGTCATTACAGCCCCACCACCTCCAGTTCATCATATCCAGTGCTCAGGATGAGCTTCACCAGAGCCCACTCCTCATCTCAGCCAGACCTTCTCTTCATCACCACCACCACCAGTTTGATAGGCTCCATTAGGGAGGGGTTTCCTATGCTACTCACGGCTTCAGCTCCCCTCTTAAAATATGATGATGTCACAATGGGACTTGATTGTCAAAGACTCATGTTTCCTATCTTTATTATGGCAAAAAAGCAACATTTACTCAGAATGAAGTCTCTCCTGATTGAACTACATGTACCGATGAGAGACAAACACAGTTGTGAATAATAAAATGTATGATGTCTGAATTCTGTTTAGCTGCTTTAGTTTATGGCACCGGGTCACTGTCACTGCCATAGCTTACTGGGACACCTCAGGTTAATGTCTCTGTTCTATTTAAGTCAAATAATCTGCTGTGAAAACGGGCTATTCATTAGAGGCTCATTATGGGATCATGTTTACATTTAGGTGAAGAAATAACAAAATGATCAAATGTACCTCATAGTAACTTTATTTATATCCGTAATTGTCCAACTTTGACATCGACCCCATGCATTCCCACTTTTAAGGATGAGATGATGTCCTCTCAGTCATGAGAGAAAGTAGAAATGAATGCATTCAGAGGTCCGTTAGTTAAAAATAGTAAAGTTTAGCCCAATAACAATAATAAACACAAGGGGAAGTTGGCAAGTTACCTTAGATAATTATGACTATTGATACTATGGATTTGCCTCCCAGTGTTTAGTGTTAGTACTAAATTCTACGACCATGTTTATATTACTGTAAGCATTGAGCATATACGTACACAGGTGGATGAGTCATAATTCTTCAATCTGAAATAAAGACCAGATCGAAGTGAAGTTTTTAGTTTCAACTGTGTTTTGAAATCAGCCTCTTACTATAAAAACAAAAACAGATAAATATAAATGTAACAATGTAGATTAGGAAACTCATATTAACCATTACTTGTTTATTAGCATGCATAGCCTACTAGTAGGGTATTGGCTCTTTATTAGTCATTATAAAGCACTTATTAATGCCTTATTCCTCCTGCAGCATTATATTCCACAACTACCATGACATTAACTTAGAGTTTTTCCTCACTAACCTTCTTGCTACTGCTTAAGGATAGTAAGAGAGGAAGTTGTTATACATGAATTATGATCTCAACATGCTTTGTCTTGGTCTAAAGAAAATGAATGAAAAGGAGAAACTCTCATAATTCACTTTAAAAGTCTTTATTTAATTGGGGGTAAAAACTTCGGCTTCTAATCCATCTTCAAACTGCTGTTCGGTGGACTGATCACGTGAGGCCTATCACCCACCATGAAATGATGTCTCCACTGGCTGCTACAACCAAACCCTCAGCCTTTCTTGCATCATCTTCTTAATCAAACTCCATTTTAAGTGATGTGTGTCGTCACGGAGCAAACAGTTCGTGTCCAGCCCTCTGGCGCCATCTAGTGTTGTACAACGTTTTTACAAGGTCTTTGTTGGCATGATTTGTAGTCATGGGCGTTTACCACCAGGTGGCAGTAGTGTATAAGAATGAAACACCTCCTTACAGTTGTGACTTTGAGAGTTTGTTCTTGTCTGTTCCTTATTCTGAATCAGTTTGCTGTCTTTTCTTTGTTTTTACTTTGGCAAAAACAGAGCTGTTGCTCTCTGTCTTTCCATTAGTGTAAATAGATAGAAGCAGTTCAATTGGCTTATTGGTAATTTTTTATTTGATTTGATTGTGGGTCTGCCTCTGCAGATGTCCCCACCACACAATGAAACACAAGTTCGGACTGATATTAGTCAAACAAATGTGATAACATACCTTCATGGCAAAAGGGAACATTGTGTGCACCATTGTGGCCTCAAATCATATAAACTGCAGGGCACACTATGAGAATGTGTGTGTGTGTGTGTGTGTGTGTGTGTGTGTGTGTGTGTGTGTGTGTGTGTGTGTGTGTGTGTGTGTGT
>JBBPCS010005939.1:0-10149 GCA_037974645.1 Hollardia meadi
CTGTCACTGAGCTGCTGTGCGGTGGACCAAAATTTCTAGCCTGTTACTAGTCTCATTTGAATTTGGACTCAGTTCAACACAACAGCAGCCATTAGACTGAGGCATATGTTTCCTGCATGTCACACCGTCTATTATTGTGGCTCTGGGCTAAAGCTTGTGCAGACTACAGAAAAACATAGAAATGAAAACAACCGAGTCATAATATTTTTTTAAAAAAAAGGATAAAACTAGGGGGAAAAACAGCGTAGTAAAAGAAAAGCACAGTGCGGACGTGCGAGGCAAGGGCGCAAACAAGTTTCAAGCCTATATCCGAGCCTGAAAGTCATAGCTAGTCAAATGCTGAAGTGAAGAGGTGAGTTTTTAGCTTTCTTTTAAAATTATTTTCGCGAGCTGGCTAAGAACTGTGTTCCATAGCTTTAGGCCGTAATTGGTACAGGGTACAGTTAAACCTCCCACTGCCCTCAACACCAGGCCCAGACTGATCAACCCCCCACCCAGCTCCTTTCCTCATTGCTCTTTGTAGCATCTATTTTTCTGGATTATTTTAGTTATCCAAATATCTTTGATTTTATTAACCATCTATCACAAGGTATCAGAAAGCTATGGTTGTGGTGTAAGCAATAGCCCAATGCATGATGAGTCCAATATGAGAAAATAATGGATGTGCATTGAACATTGTTATCAATAAGCCTCTTGCTGCAGGGATAGAGTACAGTGTTTAAAGCTGCAATAGTCAATATTTTTATATCAATGGATCAAATGACCATGTGTATAGTGAAAGGGGTTCCTTGTAGAGACAAACCCACAGAGAATTATTATCACCCAACGTCACAGTTCCCTTTAGCTCTACAGAGCGTTTTAGCGGCTTTCAGCTCATTGTTTTGCTTTTACAGCCAGAAACTTCACTGTTTTAATTCTCTCAGTCTCGTTTACAGCAGGAGCAGCCATTTGTTTTCAGTGAAAAAGCTCTCAAATCTGACTTACCCAGGTCAACAATGATACAAAACAACAAAGGTATTCACTCACTGGTGAACATAGCGGCGCATTTCTCAGCTACAGAGCCAAAAAAGAGTCAAAATGAATATTGGACTTACATGTCTCCAGGTGTATACTAATATTGCATGTTGTCCACTAGGGCTGGGTATTGATTCTCAATACCTATAAGTCTCAATATTGAACAAAATAACCCAAGTCGTATTGAAACTTCTTCAGTCAAACGATTCCCACATTCGTTCCTCTTTGCACCCAGATCTACAAAAAAATGACATTTTTTTTGCTTGCAGCCAATCATTACAAGTGTTCTTTGATTTAAGGCAACATGGGATTGGCCCACTACCACAGCTATAGCTAGCAGCTACATACAATCTGTGGTGGTGAAGTCGAGCTAGGTGTATTTGATGGAATTGGCATTCCAGCGGAAGTGAAAGAAAAGGTATGAGTGAAATACTCTATTGGTATCAGAATCACTTTAAAGCCAAAAAGTCAATAAATACTGCTTTAAGCATCTTTGTATTCAAATAAATTGGTTTGTTTAGTTTCACCAAGCCAGATATCATCTGTTGTTCGTCTAAATACAGTGGAAATCTGTGGCATTGAGTTTCTGTTGTTCAGAGTGCAATAGATGACACTTGAACAACACCATATTTTCTAATTCAATTGATATGTTTCTACGCATTTATCCACGTAAACTGATGTCAGAAGTTTCTACTTTGTCGTAAAGAGAGAAATAGTTGGCTGGTAAATGTCAGTTAAAAGTAGTTTTCAGTAAATCTATTCACACCAGAGTCTGTAGATTATGGCTAGCAACAATGTTTTGTATTTTGACAGACGTGTTTCTGCTCTGTTGGATACATTTTAAGGCTTATTTTGGGTGAAATAGCCCTTTAAATCCCTGGATAGCTATAGCTCTGACAAACAGAGATGTTTTATTAATGTTTACATACCGGGTTATTGTGCAAACTCTTCCTGATCAGTGATATACTTAGTCCGTTCAGTGAACAAACATGTGTTTCCACAGTATGTACTGTACTGTTTGCACTTGCACAGTGTCTCCTTTCATTCTCACCTTAGCTGGTAAATTGGAACTGGGCCTAAACTTGTTAAACTTGACAGCTGACAAGCTGTCTGTACTGGGAACAGTGCAAGGGACAGAGTGTATGTCAGGTTTTTCCGGTGTTGACAGATATATGGGTGCCAGCGCTTTGTCACCCTGCCTACTCCAGATACCACTGTACTGAGACATGGAAAAGTTTGAGGTCAATGTGCACAGTCAGACACATCTCAATAAGTGTCAATCGTTCGTAACGTCATATCCCTGTGTGTATGTGTGTCAGTTCATCCCCTTTAAGTCTCAGTGACAACACTTGTGCAGTCAGTTTCCCCTCCCACAGTCCTATTCTCCACAGTTCTTAGGTGTCAGTAGTGTCACCTGTTTCCTGCTTTCCTCTGCTCACGTTGCAAGGACAGTGAGCCTATATTGGGAAGACTCTTTCCAACCACCAATCTTTTTCAAATTTTCTTAACTAAATGTTAAAGTGAAAACCTGCTTTAGAACAAGTGAGTTTTAATATATTAATATAACGTTTAAATGTAAATAAACATTAATATAACATTTAGCATGGAAACCATGTTTACAAACAATTGAGCAGCATCTAACAAAAGTATTTAAAGATGTGATTCAGTCAGTAGATTTTTGAATATGCAACAATATTAAAAGGAACAGATAATTACCAGTGAAACTAAAATACACAAGTACATATCTACAGTTACTAATTATATTTACTCAAGTACTTTACTTAAGTGCAAATTTGAAGTACTTTACTTGAGTATTTACATTTTCTGGTACTTTATACTTCTACTCCACTACAATTCAGAGGCAAATATTGTATGTTTTTACTCCACTACATTTATTTGACAACTTTAATTACAAGTTACTTTTCAGATTTAGTTTAATAATACACAAGAAATCATTGAATAAATTATGATGTAATATTATAGATTAGGATTAAGATTAGGATCATCAAGATAAAATTCACAAGCTACACCAGTAAAATAAACTATATGAAGCAGTTAAAAGCACCCATACCAGCTTCAACATTAAACTTATAAAGCCGTAAATGCATCAATAATTATATTCCAATGATATACATAATTCTTAAGTATGCCATTTTGCATAACAAGTACTTTTTCTTGTGGTACTTTAGGCATATTTTCATGCAAATAATTTGTACTTAATTCAAAATTCAAAATGCATAACTTTTACTTGTAACAGAGTAGTTCTGTACTGTAGTATTGCTACTTTCACAAGTACATGAACTTCTTCCACCTTTGGCTTTCCATAACAAAATAATAATAAACAAGAAAACCAAATGTTTTTGAGGATTGTGATCTTTTTTGAAGGTTTGGTATTTAATAAAAAGCAGAAAATATTAATCTAAGGGGGGTTATTAAGTAGCTTTACATTTATAATCATCACTTTTCATTTGTCTGAAACAGTTCTACAGTATATTAAGTAACCCAAGTAGACTTGACAAGAAAGCCATTTCCAAACATTTAAGAGTAAAAACCTATTTTGTTTTACATTTTTTTAGAAAGTTTCAACCCTGGAAAATTGTGGCAATTATGCAATGTTCTGCTGACACATCCTCTGGGTAAAAACAAATCAGTTATGAGACCCGTGTGGCATTTAACGAGGTTCAGAAATACCCACAATGCTTGTGTCTTTAACCGAGGTCCAAGTGGTTAATACAGTTTTTGCGGCCTTGCACACACTTGCACCTGTCAACCCTGCTTCCTCTTATGGAACAATGTGAAAACCATATATTTCCTACTACTACTACTTAGCATTGAATCTATATACAGAAGTAATCTGTGATCTGTATACTTATACTACTACATCTGCTGCAGCTTTTCAGGAGTTTTAAATGGATGTATATTTGTTTGTCTGACTTTTTACGGCATCATATTTCAGTCCCAGATTCTTGGGATTCTAACACCTGACTGAAGGGCTTTTGAAGTGTCTCAAATGTCACATAGCGATCATCTCCAGCATCTCCCCCTAACTCCCATCAATCCCAACTGCACACCCGAGCCCTCAGCTCTTATCACTGGCCACTCAGTCCCTGACGTCCACAGGGGGCTGCACTTTAATTTGGAGGACAGCCATTTGCTATTCTTAAAACTCATCTCTGTGGTGCAACGTTGAGGGAGAGACCTCTGTTCTCGCTCCACTTCTTTTCTTCTGCCTGTTGCTTTGTCTTGATAATATGGTTTTTGCTGTTATTTCCATTGAGCCTGCGTGAAAGTGAATGGACTTAATTAGTGAGTGAAAGGTTTTTGCTGTTCGTGAGAAACGTCTGCTGTAAATCAGCCATGAACTCTAGCCTTGTCAACTCTTTAGCCAAAGTCTATGACCCAAACCCTCTTCATGGCCAGAAGCCTGGTGGGCGGAAGCTGTCTTTTAATGGATCAGACAAGTCACCTTCCTCCCATCATGATGCCGCCCTGCGCTGCGTGGAGAACCGAATGGACTCCCTCACCTCTCAGATGGAGCGCCTGCTCAACATGCAGCAGACTGTTTTGACCCGGCTGGATGGCTTGTCCCAGGACGTGCAGGGTATGGGTCGGGATCTGGCCTCTATGCGTGAAGAGGGTCACGGGGGGAGACGTGGCTCGGCGGTTGAGCTGTGCGGGGAGCTGCATGGGGCCGTGCAGAAGGCCAGCGAGCACATGGACAGTCAGGGACGCAGACTGGACAGGGTGGAGAAGCTGATGGAGGGAACCCAGCAGGTGATCAGCTTCATTGGGGAGGTGGTGAAGAGCTCCAGGCTGGTGGAGCTGCTGTTTAAACAGTCTGGAAACAAGGCCAACAAGAAGGTGAGAGGTTCAACAACATTAAGGCTTTCCTGCAAGAAGTGACCCTAAACATCCTCAAAATCAAATGTTTTTTTCCAGCTAATTGTCTGTTTTCTGTTCTCATCTCGATCATGGAGTATTTTTTAGAAAGTGAACTGTTCCCATAGTGGTTCTATTACTGTGTCTTGTGTCATTAATGGCAACATAGTGAGGGGTCTAATTGCATTGTGATCACAGTGGTAGATGCATTAACCGTTGCACGAGAGGTTGCAGATGACATCCTCTTGATGGAACCTGTTGTCACTGACATTATAAATAGCTGGTTCTAAAACATGAATATTCTGTTGGTAAAATACAAACAGAACATCTTCCAACAGCTCTTAACAGGCTTTTAAATTTCTTCTTGGCATTTAAAGCTGCTACTCTGATATGGCTCCTTGTAAATCTATTATAAGCTCTACTGTACTGTTCTCTGTAATGTTAAGTAATTTTCCTTCATGCAGAGATTGTCATTGAGGTGTAAATGATTAGAGTCGGACTGGTTTTCTTATCCAAACCACGTCTGTGTCAGCAGTGAGTTGGACTGCAGCTGCAGAGTGTCAGTGTAGCACTTGTCTGAAGTGGTGACATTAATGCAGTGATTGGGTAGATGAGCTGGCGTCCTTGTATGAAGCCACACATAGTCTGCATCACATTGTGCATGTTTAGTATGCCTGACGCTTGGAGCAATATGAAGAATGTTCAGAAGACTGTTGCACAACTTTTAGTGCCCTGTCTTTGCAGGATGTCTGTGTATGTTTGGGTGTGAGATGGAATATTGTACATACTTGAATTCTGCTGATTCAGAAGCTGTTTTTAAGAATGGGTTTGTGGTTAAGCAGATTACACCAGACAGCCCCTGTCAGACATACTAAATCACAGAGAAACTCTAGTAGGGATCACCTGAACTTCTTTTCTGCTGTCCTGTCAAAATATCAGTGTCATGTATCGAAAATATATATATTATATATATTGCCCTTATGTTTTTTATGTATAGTATATGTGGGAAAGATGATATGTGACCTTTTCCTTTTATCCTTGCGGAGGCATCTGTCCACCAGAACACCATACTCGAGTTATGGGTGAAGCCATAGAAACCCGAACAAACACATTGACTTGCTGTCTGCTGGACGTACATGTACTGTATGACCAAGCTGTACCCATCAGGATTTTTGCCCCTTTGACAAGTGAAAAAGAATTGCTGAAAAAATAAGACCTCATGGGAGAGTTTGGACAGTGACGTGTCTGTGTGCAGATCCACTGTTTAATGCTTGATCTTTGTTTCTTCTTTCTACCATAAGGCAAAGGATGAGAGGGATAAAGCCAAACTGAGCCTGAAGGGCCTGAAGGCCCAGAAGAAGAGGAGACCTCAGGACACACCAGGTAGACTCAAAAAGAAAAACACACTTTACCTTAATCACCTGAGTTTATGCAGAGATTTTTGTTTAGATGATTTGCTGAAATTGATATAGACTATAGCTGACCAATGCTGGACAATACTGGACAATATAGACATAAACATATAACTTTTATATAACATTATGCTCTTATATACTTAAGTGCTGGACAAGTGGGAATTTTGACCTGTTGATGGCACTACATGAAACATCAGAGGATGGTCATCAGGATTCATTCTCTGGGTACCAAGAATGCACCAAATCTTATGACAATCCATTAAATATTTGTTGAAATATTTCACTTTGGATCAAACATTGACCATGACTAACATTGCCATCCCGAGAGCCACTAGTGTGGTTCGAAAATATTGCATAAAATATATATTAGTATATATCATTGGGGAATTGGTATCCATGCCAGGGTCATTCATTCAAAACACTTTAAAATCTACAGTTTGGAAATTTGAATGTAGTGGCTAATCCCTTTGTTTGCTTTGTTTTTCCTGGATCAGACTCGTCCTTGCTGAATGAGCCTGTGCTGCAGGGACAGGTGGAAAAGCTCAACAGGCAGAACACTGAGCATTCCCATGGAAAAGCAGAGGCCGACATTCAGAGGGGGGACGACAGGGGAAGTGGAGGAAGAAGACAGGAGCCAGCAGAGCTGATCCTGGACAGATCAGACACCTCTGCCGCCCAGTCAGAGGAGAGGAAGAAGGTAACGAAGGAGGAAGAGGAGGAGGAGGAAGGGGATATCTTTGAGGACTCCGAGTCAGAGGAAGAGGCAGAAGATGGAAAAGTGGAGGACGATGGAAAGAAAAAACACAAAGAAGAGGAAGAAGAGTCATCAAAATCAGAAACATCCTCGAGTGTCATTGCAGACATCTGCAAGACCTCTGTCCTACCACAGGAGAGGTATTTCTGGCTCTTTCTTTTTATTTCTTTTTAAATTTGATTTATGCATGTCACAGAATAGCAAACTCTTTAGTGGAAGGAGAGGAAAAACAGAATTGATTAAATTAAAATGTGTTCTTTATTTTGTGATCTTTTATTTTATTTTTTATAGCACAGAGGAGGTCGGCGATGTGGCCACTTGCAGCAAACGTCGCGTCACAGAAGAAGACCTGGTGAAGGACGACCTCAAAAAAAGCAGAGTGGAAGAAAGTGAGGTGGAAAATGCTGATGGACAGGCGGTGGAGGGGGGCAAGCCACAGGCCTCCAAATCTGATGAAGTAAAGACAGAGGTGGAGGAGGAAGGGACGGAGGGCGATTCAGCAGTGAAGGAATTCATTATTGGTGAGACACATTACATTTTTACAGTGCATGAATGCATGAGAAACAACAATACAACTGGACTGTAGCTCCCATTGAGAACACTGAGGTCATGTCCTTGGCTTTGAAGAGAATATTATTTACTCTAAGAATAGAGATATCTATTGTTACTTTTTGGTGTAAACATCAACTCTGTTTTAAAGGGCCGGCTTTCATGGCTTTCATGCTCATATTTTTTATAACATGTCGAAATATAAATACAATACACACCTGCAGTTTTGGCAAAAAAAGCAGCTTTCCTTCCCCAATTGGCGAATGAGTAACACACCAATGTCTTAAGTAATCAAGTGTGATAATAGGCACAGAAGTGGACTCATTTCAAACAGGAATTTAGAATTACTGAGATCAGAAGTCCTACATGCATCTTTTATGGATAAAATCAGTTTTTTCAACGTGATCTCATGGGATGGTGCATAAATAATACAACACTTTAAAGAACATGTCGTGTCATTTTAAGCTTTTCTCGGGTAATTTTAGGTGCAAATGTCATAGAGAAAAATATCAGGTGACAGTATAAAAGAGCAAGAAAGTACTGGAAGATTTCATGTCCCATGTGAAACCAAAAGTCAAAGTTGACCTTTCCTTGACCATTCCTTTACCATTCTAGGAAAATAAATATTGTACCCTGGACGTCTAAAACTCATAAAATAAATAAATTAATGACACACGAAAACCTTAAAATGTGTGACATGGCATGTAAAATGTAAATAAAAATTGTAGATAAAAATTTTATCCATAAAAGATGCATGTAGGACTCCTGATCTCAGTTCTGTTTGAAATGAGCCCACATCTGTGCCTGTTCGTGTGCAGCAGGCACTCCACATAGAACCAGCTTGTTTGTTGGTTGGTGACATTTGACTTTTTGTTCCTCAGACGTTGAGGCAGATCCAATGTCATAACATGTCTGTTCAAGCGTCACTAACATGTCAGTCGACACAGCTGGCAGGGCAGATAATGAGACATTAGCATGCTGCTATTTTGATCCACTTTGTTTCTGGGGACCGAGGTCTCTTCCTCCGTCTCTGTTTCATTCTGTCTGCTTTCAGCAAACTTTTTCTTCATTTTATCGGTATTTCTTTACAATTACTTCAGACTCAAGCCCTCCACCGTTGGCACCTTTCGACCACCGCATTGTGACTCCCAAACCCCATCAGATAGCCACCTATTACACCATCAACAGAGACGAGGTCCTGGGAGGGTGAGTAAAAAGAGAACCACCAAGTTACCATCTCTCAGTCCAAGTTTTAACCACAGCCACTTCAACACAGCAGTCCTCTCTAATGAATTAACAGAGGATCTCACACCCTGTGAGGGAACACCTAATAGTTTTTTCCATGACCTTTTTATTGCCCCTCAAAGGGCAGAGGACTGTGAGCCTCGGGGGACACTTGTGAAATAGCCTCTCTGATGTAATAGACAAGTGCCAAATCCTGCCTCTCAAACTGGAGATTACCTCTCAACACGCAAGCACATTTCTCAGATCTCTGACATAATGGCACAGAATGTAACCTCTAATTACTGTGTGACTGAAGTAGATAATTATGATGATGTATGTATAAGTAAGAGCTGCATTTAATTATCAGTTCATTTAAATTATTTTTAACAATTAATCGATTACTGTTGGTCTATAAAAGTCCGAAAATAGTAAATGAAATGCCCCTCACAAGTTCCCAGAGCACAAAATGGCATCTTAAAATTGGATGTTTTGTCCGAACAACAGTGCAAAATCCAACTGAGAGAAAATAAATACAACTTGAGACGAACCTGTATATTCAAAAAACCACCAGTAAGAACAAATGCAAAACTTCACTGGGTGCTAGTCTGTGGAATAACTGTAGTGATGAACTAAAAACATGTGGGACTTTATCTAAACTAAAAAAAACTCTTTAGAAACAAAATACTTAATGGTTATGAGATGGACCAGTGATCTTTTGTTTGCTATTTATTTATTTTTTGTTGCTGCTGTTTGCGGGCTGTTCGAAGATTTTGGTGTATTTGTTCCAATTATTTTGTTCTTGTTTTTGTCCAAATTGGTTGATTTGTTTGAGCCGACTGAATTAAGGTATCATGAACACTGATGGCTTTAAATGTAACTTTTATTTTTCTAGTATTAATGCATGAGGAGCAAGAGGGGGTAGGAGTAGAAACGTTTTCAGCTTCTTCCTACCCCTTTTAAACATGAAGTGAATTATTTCAGTTGCACAGTTGTCGCTTATATGTTGTTGATGATCTCGTTTGTTTTGTTTTAGGGATGCACCAATTGTTCGGCAACCGAAAATGGTCAGCTGAAAATAGCAAAAAAAGCACTTTCAGTGTTCGGCCGAATAAGTGAAAAGACCGAATAATTTTGACCGAACAATGACGTTTATGGCTGGACTGTATGTTCACAAACTAAAGTACATTGGGTCCGAACAGTGACTCGAGAAGCTCCGCTCTGCCCCCGCCCCTCTGTCCGAAAGCTCCGCGGAGCTCAGCAGCTGTCTGCGGGCGAGCGGTGGCTCTGTCACCCCGCTCTGCACTCTGCAAAGCC
>JBBPCS010005940.1:0-10149 GCA_037974645.1 Hollardia meadi
TGTGTGTGTGTGTGTGTGTGTGTGTGTGTGTGTGTGTGTGTGTGTGTGTGTGTGTGTGTGTGTGTGTGTGTAGGAGCGATTTAACCCCACTACACAGACCTCAGACCTGTGAATAAGAAAATACAGTAAGCACAAATCATATTTATGCTTTCCTTTAAAGGTGCAATTTGTAAAAAAAAATATAGCCCGAATTTAACCGCTGTCACTATACAGTCTGCTGTAAGTTATTTATCTTGGGCTCTGTAAACTTTGGTTGTAGCTATAGTAACTGTTAACTTTGACAGCAGTGGAGCTAGTGGGCCTCCTGCTCACTGAAGTCTGCCTAGATCGTGACCGCGGATCAGGAAGGGAGCTCCCCCAGGCAGCAAGGCTCAGTTCAATCAGGCTCTGCAGCCTGAACACGGCTGGAAACCAAACGGCAAGAGACCAGTGGAGCCCAGTTTGATGACAGGAGATACAGTACAGAGGTGATTTACAGCGTCTCTGACAAAGTCTATGATTTCGGGGATAAGACACATCAGGCGGGGACTGGAGAAGGCCTTTAGCAGCGACTGAAAACGGCATGTAGAGATGGAACATGTTCACATCTTACTGTGTGAATTGAGGATTTACTTTAGCCAAACCAGAGGTGACTGTGGAAATACAAACCAGGACGGTTTTGGTTAATTTTGTTTTGTGTATGTCTTGTTTGAACAAAGTGTGTTGTATGAGTTAACGAGGCAATTGAGCTCCTCTTAGTTCGGTAAAAGAGAGAAACTGGAATAATAAATAATTACTGTATCTATGTCACATAGGTTTCAAGGAGACTAGTGGCAGGGTGTAGTTAAAAATGACCTCATTAATATTTCACAACAGTTGTGTCCTGTGACATGTCCTGTGAGCAGAACTGAGCGTCTGAAAAACACCAACTTTACCGTGAACAACTTTAAAAATGATACAAAGCTCTGTCTGTGTCTGCACTGAGATGATTAAAGCATCTGTCTACGTTGAGGCTAAATGTTAGCCGTTGTCAAGGTCACAGTAATAATTTTGAGTGAAACAGAAACCTCGGTGGGAATATGAAATTAATCTCTGTATATGTTGTGCTCAGCACTATTCTCCTTAGGTCCCATGAGCCCCTCTTCAGTATGCAGAGATAAAAGACTCTGAAGACAACCGTTCATACTATCTGAGGCTTTAACTCTGTGTAGTTTTAAAGACACCAAAGTGTACTGTAATTGGACTCACTCCTACACAGAGAAACTACTGCAATGAGAGGTATTCAAAAAACTGTCTTCATTTCTTTTAAAATGCAGTTCATTAATATCACCACTTCTTGGTATCTATGTGGAAAGTGAACAGTGTTACTGTAAAGGTTTCTCAACTCCCAATTACCAGTAATTAAAAAGGCCAATGACAGTTCCTACAAAGAATAATTGCACTCCGAGCAGCTGTGTGACGCATTAAAAAGTAAATGGTTTTGATTTGTCGAGGTGATTTGACTTCAATCATTCTTGAAAAAATGCTTAAATGTTTCAGACATTATTTCACACTTTGCTGATTATCTTGAGGCTTTTGGTACGCTAGTGCACAGTCACGTGTGACGGCCCTCCTGCTCTAGCAGGGCCTGCTGTGTGTGTGTGTTCTGCTTGTCCTTGTGCTGTCTTGCAGGTACCTTGTGGGTGGAGCTTGTTAATGCAACCGGGAGCACATGGCCAGACTCCCAGGACTATTTTAGACCTGGCTGTCAGTCGTCTCTCTCATCATCATCATCATCATCATCATCATCATCATCATCCCTGCGGCAACATGTTGTTGTTGTTTGGTTGGCTTTGGCCTGGTTATTTGTTTAGGTTTTGCACCATACAACACCATCCACTCATCCATCTGCTGACACACTGATACAACTGTCTGACACACCTCATAACTTTAGTATCTTTCTGAGACGCACCATAAAGAGTAACATGAATCTCATGAGTCCTGCTGCTTTTTAAACATGTATATGTATTTCCATTACATTCCTCTGGTTTGATTTATTGGTTTACTGAGGTAAAAGTGGCAAAAAAGGGACGCTCTGAATCTTAAAAGCTACATAGAGCAAACACTACATATAAACAGTAAAGATAAGAGCGCTCCAGGCCTTTTAGGACTTTATCAGTTCTACTGCAGAAAAATAAAAGACCAAATCTTACCTTAGGATTTGAAGAGTTTGATTGTTCTATACACGTTGAGGGAACAACTTGTATACAGCTGCTGCATGTTAAAATGGACTAAAGCATGAACGTCACCTAAAATCAAAGAAAATATAAATCAATCATATCTATTAACATCACAGTAATGTCAGTCAAAGAAACTATTGTGAGAGATAATGGTGATCCTCAAAATAATTAATAATAATAACAATGAGATGACAGTCAGGACGAGTTGTAAAATGGGTAGAAAAGAACTTTTTTGGTAAACGAGCATCTGACAGTCGAGTCCTCTGGACTGAAGGCAGAGTTGGAAGAGTCTGAGCTCTCATTGGCAGAGGTGAGTCAAGGTAAGCAGGGAGCAGCTTAACGGATCCTGGGGTCTTACTCACCACAGACTGCCAGTTAGGGACACTGGCTGTATGTTGACTGTGAGGACAGAGCTGAGCTGTAAATCAATGATCCCAATTTATTGCTTTAATCGTTGTTCCAACTCTCACCTTTAGTCAAGACTGACTAAAGGGTGAGATCACAGACTCAAGGTTGTCTAGACACAGCGTGGAAGAGCGAGGGGCTCGTAAATTTTAGTTATACAATCTTGTGATTCCAAAAAAGTTGGGACGCTGTATAAAACATAAACCAAACAGAATGTGATCATTTGGTAAATCTTTTTGGCTCAATTGAAACAGAACCAAAACACATTATATTCAATGTTTTGCCTCATTAACTTCATCATTCACCACTTTGTGAAACACATGGCTGTATAAAAGAAATTACTACAGTATATGAGCTTAGGAACGCTTTCTAAAACTGGTCAACAGCTTGTTTGAAAATAACTGCATTCCATTTTTATTATATATAATTATATATTATATATATCTCAGATATAATCTGAGAATCTTGAGATCATGCCGCCTCTGAAAAGACAGGATGAAATTTTTCACCAGATTAGCTCTAAGCATTTGTTTCTTACACACACCTTAACCCAGCAATGAAAGAAGCTGGCAAATGTCGCCATGAACTGTTGTATAATCTTTATTTTTTCATAATTTTCTTTAAAAAATATCAACATGTCATCTAATATATATATTAAAGAATGGGCAGAACAGAAATGCACACCATTCTCTGATTCATTATCCTACGTTTTGTCTTTTGAAATTAAACCTCAGTTATAGCAAGAACTCAAAACATCCAGAGAAAAGAAATTGGAGAAGAAATAATTTTTAAGCCGCATGAAAACATAAAAACCTTGATTGCATCTCTCAGCTGGAGAACAATTATCCCCGAGAAAGACTTGAGGTGTTACCTCGTAAAAGGACGGTGGGGCTTCTCTGTTTATCACAACTCTTTGTGAGCCTAACCAGCAGTCAGGATGGATGACAACCCAAATCCATGCTGGAAAACAGACCTTAAGTTATTTCATAGCCTTATATGATGACAATAAACAGAAATTCAAGTACACACTAATACAGCCATGTTTGTTAAACTTGAAGGAAAACTATCCATGTACTTGCCTAAAAAATTGGTGAGCTGAGCTAATGTTGCAAAGGGAAACCATAGATGTATAAAGTATAACTAGATACCAGATGCAAAGATGGCATCTATTCAATCCAATGATATTTGCTTGCCTGGCACGTATGCCCCAAAAAGTTTTCTAGCTTCTGGGTTTACTTCCTGGTTCATTTTTAAATGTCTTTTCTCAGCTCAAGGAAGGTTTTACAAATATAAAACTTCCATGGATCAAAAATTCATAATAGAGTCATAATTGACCTTTTTTGCAGTTCAAGGTGTCCTGCCAATAGGCAGACTTTGACTGCTTGTCTTTGTAGCAAACTAAACTTTTTCGAGCAATAATGTTGAGTTACTTTGATGAGTTAGTCCTTTTAAAGACCATTTTATATAAATAAATCTGGAAAATTACAGTCTGGGTCAAATTAGGGTTTTTTTTGTATTGAATTTCTCTTTCAAATAACAAATTCACTCTCAGAACAGAACATTAGAGATTTAACATGTTATTGACATTGGGATGCCTACAGGATGAAACCTGTCCAGATGTGGGTGTACATCATTGACATTGACATGATCAGTATCTGGCCCCTTTCCTACTCTTCTAGATAACTGTCTCAATATGAAGCCATAGTCACGCAACACATAAATTGAGCTCTTACATAAAGAAGAGCCAGTATGACCTGACATCTATATTTAGCCTCAAGGCACCTTTGGCTCCGTACCAGCTGCCTGTTATCTAGCTAGAGCCAAAACACTTTTCTTTAATGGTGTCATTAATGCAGTTGTTCAAATGACAATAACACTGAGTTTGATGGTGCCAACCTGTGATATAATTGGTTTCTGGGAGCAACCGTGCTTTGTTAGGTAGTTAAACAACTGTATTAAGCAGTAACTATTGTCGTTTGTGACTCTCACCTCAAAACGCCTCATAAACAGACGTTAAATTAAAGGTTGAGAAATGATAACTTTGAGTATAATAATCTTAAAATTTCTCAACCTTGAGTTGTAGAAGCTCCAAGCTACTCAAGTGATTTAGATTCTCAATACAGCCTTGAATGTGCGTGATAAAAGTCTTACCTGGTACATTAAAGGTGAAAATGACTAATGACAAAAAATTGCTATGCACACTCCAGAACAACTGCAGCGTGAGGAAGGTTGCAGGCTTTTACAATGTGATTATATATGATCAAACGAGTACCAGAGAAGATTGTACCTTTGGCTGGAAAATAAAAAGCTGATTTGAGCCCTAATTGAATGTTTTAGTTATTTTTATACCGTCTACTTGCAATACCAGCTTTAATGATTTTTCATGTTTATTTCTGTGGTTTCTATCTATATAATTACAGTATATACCATGAATTGAAATAGTTAAATTTGGCTACAGAGCCAAATATTATTTTAGCTTTTGCAGCATCTCAAGAAATTCTTCTTCTTCTTCTTATTTTTCTACAAGTTTCCTGGCCATGTGCGCCAAAGAACCAATTTTCAGTACAGTTGAATGCTTTTCTCTCTTGGCCACTGACCAGACCATGCTTGTCATATGTGAAAAATCATTTTTCTTTTCTCTGCACTGAAATCTTCCAGCAACACACTTGCAGTATGCAGTCAGGTAGCAGCTAGAAGCAACTAGGCTTTTCCTTTCCAGTGACTCCTGGAGCTTCTAGCTCCCATCCAGGCCTACATGAAGGCAGAGGAGGATTGAGTTTGAAAGAAGATAATAGACTCCTGGGGAAACTAATCTATTTCTAAAGAAAAAAAGAAAAGGAGTATGACTTCTTTCAGTTGCCTCACCGGCCCACCCCTCGCCTTTCAACACTTCTCTCAGCAGTAGAATTACAGGGCAATGTTGCCATTGAAAAATAATAATAGCAGCAAATGGACTCTGGACAACATGGCAGCTTTTACAAGTGAAGGGAAGCAAATAACTTGATTTTTTTTTTTTTGTTCCTATTAACGTAATGTATGAGAACAAATAGTTAATATCTGAGAGCTTACAATACGTCTTCTACAATTATCTGAAGCACTTTTGTATGAAAATGACTGTTAAAAAAAACATATAAGAAAACATAACTTTTTATACCTCTTCTACAAGTTTATATACCATCCGAGGATGGATGGTATAAAAATAACAGGCCATTTTAATTTGAAGGGCTGAGAAGAATGTGGGTTTTTTTTCTTCCAATTTCAAATCCAACATCAAAAGTAACCTTCTTTCTTACTTTCGCCCTTACGCAGCAGTTCTAACAGTGTGATATGCAGAAGCAAATTAATGATTATATAAATGTACAGATCATATATATTATGTGCAGAAATACAATTAAATTACCACCAGCATATTCTGTATTTAATTTTGACATTGGCTGATATAAATAACTCATTATTAGTTTTAATGAATGCCAGGTTACTAATAAAAAATAATTAGTATTTGCAAAGCTGAACCAAATGCTATCTTATATTGAAGCCACAGTGTCTGTGTAATTTCCACACAACATTAGTGTTCACTCCTTCCATGTCCTGCACCGAGTGGAAGTGGTGTTCCATTACATAATGGAGCATGTTACTGTATGTCCACTGGCCCTTTCATTTCTGCATTAATAAGCTTGAAATCAAGTCCTTAAAGTTTCATGCTGCAAAAAAGGCAGCTGTTACAAGGCCAGGAGAATATGTAAACAAGGCAATATCAAGACCCAGATGGTTCCTGCCAGTCCAAGGCTCCTGGATCTGCCCTCCAGTTCCGAATCCTCAGCAGGTGGATAATGATGATGATGATGATGTTCCCTGGTCACATCTGGACTCACTGATAAGAGAGAATAAACCAACACTCAGTCAGAAGGACACTTATTATCAACAGGACCCTATAGCATCATGGAGGCAGTACTATTGTTTGCCATGTTAATTTTAAGGACAGGGCTGATTTATTCTGCACTACAACTTGTCAACAAATGCCATGAAAACCCTAAAACCAACATTGTGTTAGTCAGTCTCTCAATACTTTTTAACCCAACCAAAATAAACTGTAGTGCCAATGTTCATTGTTATGAAGGAAAATGTCACTGTGGCTATTTTTTTCTAACAATTGGAAGAATAAGCTGTATCATGCTTAGGTTGTACATGAAATATTTTGACCTGTAAAGCGAACTTCTGTTTCCCTCGTATGGAACGCCAGGTTTCCAACATACTTCTAGTTTTGTTCCTTTCATGGAATTTGTTGACAACAAAAAGCAGTCTTGCTAAACGAAAGCTAACTTTAACTTATTGCAAAACCATAATTGTATTTGGGTTTGGTAGATTTTTTTATAATTATACCTGCATAAAAAATGCTTCACACATCTTTCACAGCTGCAGTACATGGGCTTCTACAAAACCATTAAGAAAGTCTGTCAATTTTCCAGCACTCTATTTATAGTTAGCTAATGCTATGGAGCACCTTCAGCCTCCATCTCATCCCCTGGAGGTGCAGCAGAGAGCATCTTGGGGGTTCCACTGTGTCAACAGCCATCAAGAGTGTTTGTGCTGAGGTGATAAGGCTAAATGTGTTCACAATAAGCTATAATTGTGAAAAAATATAGGAATCATCAGATTTATTTTTTTGCAGGACATTTTTTTTTTTTTATTTCTGCAGACATTCTAGTTTGTAGAGCTTATAAAGGACACTTCTGCAAGAGACCAACATACTGATTTGTTATTCACATTCAGGAAAATGTGATATTTTACAGTTTAGATCATGACAGTTGTAAAATGATTTCTGTCTAGGATCAAACTAGGTGATGTTGCAGTTAAATTACATGTGTCTTGACGACTAGGCTATGAGGACAGCCCGCTCCAAACTCATTGTGTACTCTCCATATTACATACTGTAATAAGGGATGCCCTTCCTGTTTGCAACCCTCCTCATTTATCCGAGCTTGGGACCGGCAATTAGGAATGCACTGGCTCGTGCATCCCCAGTGGATGGGGAGCAAACCAGGATTCAGCGTCTTAACCTTGGGCAAGACGCCGTTTTTGCTAACGGGTGAATGCTATGTATCAAAATGACATTGTATTTTGGCAGAGCAGAAAACGTTGGTACCCTCTCACCCTCTGGTTCCTCTGGTTTTACTGTTTCTGAGAGATGCATCACTAAACCCAGTCAAACCGCTGAATGATGCTGAGCACTAACAAGTATGTAGCTGTCAATCCATGATCTTTTTTGACACTGTAGATAAGGTTTGGAGAAGGGGAGGTAAGGTATATGAGGCGATTATTCAGACAGGTAATTTGTTAGGCCTGCTCAGTACACCTTAGATTCCATCCTGGTTCATCCTAGGTCCATAGTGAAGCTGAACCCCCAAAAATGATCAGCTAGCAGAAAGAATGACCAGCTGAAGAGGCCATTTGTACACTTTGGACCTCAATTACACTTTTTATGGTGTGGCAGAAATAGCCTGTAATTCATTTCCCCAAAGCAGGACAATTACTTGTTGCTGTAATGACTGGATTTGCCTCAGCGGATCACTAACATCTAATCTAATCAAACGTAATTTTATTTCATTTTATCTGATCTAATCTAATATTATTTTGTTTTACCTAATTTAATCTAATACTTAAAAAAAAATCTAATCTCATCTGGTCTAATCTAATCTAATTGTTTGCAGTTTTATGAAGCTTATAAATGGCCAATTCTGATTTCCAACTTGCAGATTTTACCATGTTTGAATGCAGAAATAGAAATACTGTATTTATTACTATTAATACATGAGCCCTTACAAGATAAAGCATCTGAGTGTGACCTGAAATTAACTGCTTATTGATTCATTGCCGAGGAGTCCCCAGGACAGCTATTTGAAGGTCTGCAGCTCACAAATCGTCTGTCTGAGTTTTGTACCCAAGAGGACTGAACTTCAATCAATCAGTTCCTCTTATTGAAGCTCCAAGGTTTCTAAGGCAGCAACAAGCTGCAGACAGAATGACAGAATGTATCTTTCAGAACAAAAAATACTGCACCACTGAAACCACTTGTGTTTTAACTGCAGAGGAAACACCAAGCAACTCATGCCATAAAGGTAAAATCTCAGACAAAACCATGGCCAGGTTTGCATTAGATGGTACAAGTGCACATAAGAAACTGGCCACTATACTACTTGTTTGATTTGGATGAGATTTAGTTTAATATTACATCGACCGCTACTCTTGAGGATTGTCAGAAACATCCTTTGGGGGAAGAAATGAAGACACACTAGTCACTTAAAATGTACTTTCACTAAGAAGTTTTGTATCAGGACACTATTGGTTTCACATGCATAAAGACAAGGGGCAAAAAATCGGATTAGACTGTCCTCCACTTTGTTGTGATCAAAGATTCTACTATGTAGCACCCAGATTTTAAAAAATCGTTAAAATCTTGAAATAAATTCTCAAACTTACATGTGAGTAATGGAGGTCTCCTCGTTTGGCACGCACATACTTGATTACAAACACAGACGTGTGCATGTTACTTAATATCGCACATAAACACACAGTATTGACTCTGACTGCATTACAACTATTAATAACCATCATCACTGCTGAATCTTCTGGCTGTTAGTGGGTTCTTTTTATGAATGATAATGAAGGTCCAGACACAGGAGCATATAATCCCTCTAAAAGCGCAACTAGATCCTCAATATAAGAACCCAACAGAGCATACATGTTTCATGTTTCAGGCCATTGCAAATTTAGTCTCCAACAGCTAATGGCCGAGGGTATCTATAATGGTCTGTTTTTCTATATCCAAGAACAAATGGGCGTTGCTGCAGTAATGACATGTTTTAGTAAACTCTCAGCAGAAGGATTTTTGAAAAGGTGCTCGTTCTGAAAAGAGACAGGTCAGAAAGAGAGGCTTACAACTGAAGTGAAATCAATAAAAGCTGATTTCTAAGGACTTGGACCAACAGTGATCAATACCACACTAAGTGCACCAGGAGAAGAAAAAAAAACACTACAAAACAACTGCAGCGATGGAAAGTGCCCTTTGTGTGATTACAAGACGGTCAGCATTCAGAGATTTAGGTCCACATCTTCAGCTATAGTCTGTTTGCATTACAGGGTTTTTATAAACAACTCAAGTTCTTAAACTTCATTACAGCGTCCATTGAAGCCCGTTCTCACAAATATATTGTCTGAAAATATAAATCTTCTTTAAAGATGATACTCTAGTGTCTTGTAAAGGCAGCATGGAGCTGTGCTACAGAAAACTGACCGAAATACTGAAGGAAAGAGTTCAGAAGTCCCATTGGTGTAAATTGGCAGGTTTGTTATAGACCTAATTCGATTGCTTCCAGCGCTCCCCAGTGGTCTGTGAACGCCTCCTGGGGGGCATATTTCTGTAAACACCTGTACCTTTAAAGTAAAAAAGATGCCCCTTGGTGGGCTTCTGGGAGTTTGTCCAATCAGAATAAAGTAGGCTTTTGGAGAAAGGATGAACTGAGGGCCTGCATAAAGGGTCAATATAAGT
>JBBPCS010005941.1:0-10149 GCA_037974645.1 Hollardia meadi
TCTTTAATGCATCGGATCGTTGACAGTGTATCGAGATACGTATCGTATCGGCCTCACACCAGAGATGCCCAACCCTAATCATAGCTATGAGACCAGAGTTTCTATGTCTCATTGGATTTCTTACACTTGCTTTTGCTTTGAACAGCAGCCAGGCTGCGAGCAGTAGCCACGTTGGTAATGCTGTCTTTGCGACCGCAGTGCCAACAATTACACCACTTGGAAACACTAAGGGAAAGAGGATAATTGTCTGTTTCCACTTAAATTCTGGGGTTTAGGTCAGACTGAAAACCTTTCATCATAAAGAGGCCAAAGTGAAAGGGTGTGTGTACTCACACTCCCTCAGAAGACCTTGTACTGACAAAATTATTTTAGGATTTCCAATGCAAACCCAGACCACAGATAAGGTCAGTGAGGACTGCTACACTTTACAGCCCTCAACTGCAAAAGTGCAGTCATGAACAAACATATATAGACATAGTTTTTTTCATGAGCATTTTGTCCTTAGTCATTAAAATCAGCATTCAGACCAAAAACAGCCCTCCATATTAAAGCCACTGGTGTGGACATGTGTTAATATGTCGCATGAATACCCACTTAAACATAATAGCTGTGTACGTGCCATAGTTTTGCTGCTTAACAGTCCAACGGCCCAATTGTTAACAGGTTTTAACCCACAAAACCACACAGATTTCAGAGTGTTGCTTGTAATCTCACATCAAACAAACATCAAAATATAAACTATAAATAATTGTACGTTGCAACAATTAACTTTTCATCTTGATAGAAAACAGCCTTAGAAATCTTACATTTGATCCCTGATACAAAACATCATATAAATGTATTTTGACATGTTTGTCAGGCCTCAGTATACAATACAAATAACAATATAAACAATGCTGGAATGTAATAATGTGGGTCCAAATAAACATTTGCTGCTACATGTCATGTCATCATGTTCCAGCTGGTTGGGAGACACCGTTGCTCCCTACCCACACAACATGTATCCATCTCTTCTCTTACACAATGCCATTGACCTTTCTCTTGAAGAATCAATAGCATTTTATCCAACACCTCACACTTAGCTCCCACTAAAGGTCAATGCACAAGAGATTGGATTGGTTAGAGAACAATTATTTGCTGAAACCAAGTCTTTGAACTGGCCTTTATGATAAAATTTAATTGATTTTCATGCACAGAAAAACATAAGAGTGAGGGTATTTCTTTAATCCTGGCATTGGGACTGCTCTAGATGAATCCATACACATGTCCTTAGGTTTAAAAATATGTCTAAATTCTAATCACCATTGTATATGTTTTTCAGTCAAACAACCTTGTAACAACGGTATATGAAACCCATTGAGGCAAAGGCCAAGCATTCTTCAAAGACCTAATTCATATAAACATTTGATACTGCACAGACATACAGTTTCTGGTTTAAGCTATCTATATGATAAACTGAAAGGGAATAAAGCTCATTGGTGGATTCTCAAGAGTCTCTAAAGCTGTGTTTCAATTACACACTTTTGCTATAGTACCTGTACCTAACACGAACCTACATGTACCCAAACTCTAGATGTGGTTTTACGTTTACACCGCAGACAGGATGGTAATAGCTGCATCAACCATGCAAGCAGTGTGACATCACATTTAACTCGACACAGTACACAAGGTTACACATTAACACAATGGAGGACATTGACATGGCTGTTTATTACAAGGAGACAAGCTGTGTAAAAGACAAAATACTGCTGAAAACAAACAAACACACAAAAAAACAGAAGAGTTTGGAAAATCATTCATCAAAGTGCAGATGACTCTGGTTGCTCTGTGTTCTGAAAGTGACGATTCTCACTGGTCTCCACCACTTAGTATCGGCTAAGCTTGCTTGGAAACACAACAGAGGGTTAATGAAAAATCAGGTTGAAATGGAGTGGTTCTATTGGTAACATCCACAGCCTTTGGTTTGTAACATGGTTTGGCCCATGCTACACCCTTTCACCAGGTTTCATGAAAATCTTTTTTTTTCGTAATCCTGCTGACAACCAGACAAAACAACTAAAGGGATCAAAAACATGACATGACATGGCAGCAGGACTGCTGGGTGGAAACGTTGGCTAAATAAAGGAATGCATGTCTTCATGTCACAGATGTTTTGAATTAAGAGACCAAATGTACTCTAACTGAGCTAAAGTAGACTGCAAAGTGTGCAGGATGTTAGTTATGGAGTGCTGCAGGCACAGTGCCGTGTGCACTGAGTGAAACGCACCTTATTACCAAAGTTGTCAGGACCTTTGCTATCCACCAGCTGTGGAACCCCTTGGTCTCAGGCATTGAAAAAAACAAAAATTACAGTCAGCCTTGAAGGTTCCCTTTGGGGTTTTTGACCTCTAGTAGTATTATGGAGCAGTAGTATTTTCTTTATCCCATTCATGCGCGCAAAATATTCAATACTCAAAACAGATGGGATACACAGTCACTGATTCACAGGTGGCAATAACATGCCAAGATATACTTTAATGAACTAAGAAAGGCAAGACTGTGCAAATGCTTTATGAGTAAAGGAAATGCATTCAACACATTTGTTAGACATCAAGTTATGTTTACATTGTGTAGAAAACTCCACCTTTAATTATGAAGACCTTTTTAGCAAAGCCATTTAAAATGCTTTACATTTCCCACGTTATCCTATTTTTCCTACTTTTACTTCTATTTACACATTTTCAGTGTTCTCTTTACTATGCCTTTTAATTCTGTTGCATCTCCATTTCGCACTGTAAATCACACTCAACTTTAGTTTGAACTGCTCCACAAATAAAGATTATTATTAGTATTATGTTGACATAGGCAGGAGATAATGAAACCCGGCTTGGGTAGGGGCTATTAAACTGCCATTTATATTTATTGTAAGAGGGGTATAATCCTGCTCTACAAAAAAATGACCAGCATTGCGAAATCTCATTCTCTTCACCACCTAAAGATTAAACACAGCAGGGCTACGGGGAAATGACCATCTCTGGCTGTGTTGTAAAACTGATAAAAAACACAATAAGGAAAATCCTTTCAGTGAGTCTGCTGCCCCAAGGCACCACTTATTATTATATTGTTCAAAAAACAGGTACAAACACACACACACACATACTACAATGGGTACACATAAACACTGAAAAATAAAAAATAAAGAGCCAAAGGTCATGGCTGAGTGCACTATCTGTAACTTCAGAGGGAACAACTATATAAAAACAGTAGTGTCTAAAGAAGGAGGAGGAGAAGGAA
Source organism: Hollardia meadi (assembly GCA_037974645.1). Lineage (NCBI taxonomy): Eukaryota > Metazoa > Chordata > Actinopteri > Tetraodontiformes > Triacanthodidae > Hollardia > Hollardia meadi. The sequence goes on from JBBPCS010005941.1 coordinate 3,274, forward strand.
GCATCATACTATGCTGAACTATTCAGTGCCTCAATTTTACTGGGTCCCAAACAGAGAAGAACAATAATGAATGTTTTTACATGACTTGGTGAGAGTCACAACAGACTGTAAATTTCCCTCCAAGTGGGCATGATTTCCAATGAACTTCAATTCACTGGAGCTGTTTCATACTCAACTAGATAAAAACATGGATACAGTCTGTGTGTGTGAAGTGAGTGGACTCTTATGAACAGTTTGTATTTTGTGGCAGAGTGAACAGAATATCAATGCAACTTCAAACATTTTCTTTAACTGTTTATGGGAGGTGAGCGACTCTTAATTATGCATGTGGCTGCTCGCTGTCTGGTCTTGGTGCGGTGGCTTAGCGATCGCTTGTAAATAATAATATCAGCAGGGTGGCATTAAGTCTGGAATGACTTGGATTCCTTCTGGGCCACATCAAACAGCCTGTTTTGTTTGCTGCCTTCTTAAATTCTTTATCAATTATTGAAATGAAATGCAGCTGTGTGATGTTTAAGAGAAGAATATCTGTTGCCAAGAATGCACACATGCACATGCATGTTGAATTATCAAGCGTAATGCAAATTGTGAGGAGAAAAATCCCTTAAGGAGCCCTGAACAAGACTCAATCAACATGGCTGCTAATGGGTCGGTGCTGCATCGAAGAGCTGACCAGGACTGAGACTGGAGTCAAGATCTTCATCATTTGGCTGATTCTTCATGGATTCAAGCAACCCAACAGCAATAACTCTACATGCACTTAAGTGATTGGGATGTGGTCCACTTTAAACAGCAACATGTTTTCTTTAACATCACGTAAACTAGAAACTTTTTTTGTAATTGGGCAAGGGGAGTAAAGCTACCTCATTTCTTCTGCTAGATTGCCCCCGCAGAATGACGATTTTTAGACCATTTACAAGCATTACCTGGTTTTAATCAGTTTTTTTTTTTTACATGTGTGCCTGTGCATGACAAAAAGCACACACAGCTGTGACAGCTGAGCAGTGGGATGAAAGGAGAGACCATTACCACATTACTCAAACTGAAACTAACACAGCAAACTGGTTCTAGAGTAGCCTCTAGAACTTCAAATAAATTGGTTTTACTCCACTGGACATTTAACCATCTGTAAAATTCAGGCACCAATTTGCACTGTAGGGAAAAACTCTCCTTACAAAATCTGTTCTCTCACTGTGCTCTCAGCCCTCCAACAACAAACAGGATGCTGTGAATTGTACCAATAGTACAAATAAAAAAAGGAAGTGTTGTTTCCAAATTAAGGTTGGGGGACGGGAGACATATGTTTACTGACTACTCGCATGTATACGCAGTCACACAGTTATCTGGTTTATTACAGTGTATGTAAAAGCCTCTGATTTCCATCATAAACTACAGATACTGATTCTCATACATGAACATGCATATTGTATGATAAGGAGCACCGATCTGACACAAGTTGGTTGCCGTTTATGGATATTGGCTATTCGTGCATTAACAAAATCTGTTAAGTAGCATACAGGTGTACAATATGGTGCTGGGAAATAGCAGGTTTCCATTTCTAATGAATAAATTACATGTTATCAGATTAGACCTGTGTACTCGCCAAAACCCAATACAGCATTTTAGTCTATATTGGGGGCATACTGATACTGGTATCGGTACCAGAACAACCAATGACTACACGTACAGTTGTATGCTGCAATGTTATGTTTTTTGCATATATTAACTCATAACAATATGCATTTGACGTGCACATGATTATATATTTTTAATCTGCTAATGTTTTTATCGTAAGGGTTTCTGATGGGCTTTTTTCCATCTAAAAAAAAAAACAGAGGAGAAAATATCGGCATGGTTGTACTTGACAGTGTAATGGGGAATCTGACAAGTGAGAACTGTTTACTCATTTAAAGATATAATATGTAATATTTCCATATTGAAATGTTTAAAAACGACTAGAACTTTGTTATATATTTTGATAAGTTGCGTACTTATATCCCAAATGTTTCCAACAATGTTCAAATGTATTTTATTCAAGGTAACGGTCCCTTAAATTTGTTCACTTTTTGTTAATACTTCTGGAAAAGCGAGCGTAGGTGAAACACTGATATTTAATGTGAAAATGCTTTATTCAGTTTTTACCAGTTTTAATCACCAGATCTGTTTTGGAGAGGAGACCTCTGTTAATAATTTGGCTCTCAGTAATAACCTCGTGAAGAATTAACACTCAATAAATCGTAACCTATAAACAAGCTGAGCACCTAGAAATAGGCTGAGCTAGCAGCATGCTCGGCTCGCAGGCCCTCCTTGGAAGGTAAACTCGGGCAAGTAGAATGCATCATCCAGTTGTCCAGTTGAGCGAGCGAGTGAAGAATGTGATGTCTGTAACGTTATCTGAAAATAAACTGTACTGTGTCACTGAAGTGGAGCTTTTCATGCTGAGCTGCTGATGAGAAAAATCTGACATACTGGACACTAGAGAAGTTAACTCTAGGGTCGACAATGTCATTTACTATTATTATTCTAACGTAACTATTAAATATAATGTGAACTACTTCCTATTGACATTTATTGAAAGTGTAAAACTGTTTCATTTACACATGGTCTTAATGTTACACATAATGACTAACTAACATTCAAACAAATCTGTCATTTGGACAGATGGTGGTTATTTGTTTGACAATCATCCATGATATATTATCCAATCAAAGCTTGACATGGTCAGTAAATTAAAATCAAATTAAACTTTATCAAGACGTGAACTCGTCCATGTGAAGATGTGAAGAAAAGATGAATTGCTGATTAGGGCCTGTTAATGTGGAGTATTAATCCAGCCCCATTAGCATCGCCCAGAAAGCAGAGAACACTTCTTTCTATTACTTACAAAGCAATTAATTAGCCAGTGCTTCTTTAATTAGAAAGCTTTTCTTTAATTTGACACATTACCAGGAAAAAACACTGCTAACTCCAATTACAGTTTAATTATGGCACACTCTGTGACCTAAAACACACATGTACACAGACACACGTCTGTCAGCGTGTCCCTCTTTGTGTGACAGGTCAGTGTTTGTGTGAGGGAGAGAGCTGAAGGCGTGTTGCAGTTTTGATTAGCAGGTGGTGTTAGCACTGTAACAGACAAGTCAAGCACACAGTCTCAGTGGAGCAGTTTCCTGCTGCAGCTGCCTGACCTCCAAACAGGCCAGACAACCAGAGCCTCAGGGCATGGCAAGCTAATCGAAAACAACACAGACCAAACAAAGCTACTTTTTTATTTCACCATACCGACACCAAAAGTTATGATTATGCAACAATTTCCATCCCAGCTGTTTAATTTTTGTAGAAGGAGGGAAAGAGGATTTTCAGGCCAAAAAAGGTAAAGTTTTATGAATTCTCTATTTACATTATGGAAACCCTTTAAATTCAACATGGCTGAGGGCAAAACAATGAGGATTTGATACCACAGAGTAACCCTGCAGCAGTGGTGCAATACTTGTTAGTTAGTTATCAGTACCTGGAGGCAGGCTGGCTCTTTTCCTCTTTTTGCTATTCTCAGTGGTGTTTTCCAGAGGAGGACACTCTGTCACCAGTGGTCCACTGGAGCCGTTAAACTGGAGTGGGTCGTTGTTGGTTGCTGGATCAAAGGACAGAGCGTTGAGTCCTGGAAGACACAAACCCAAAAAGCCTCATTATAGTCAATGAAGTGAGGACTCTTGACCAAAGGGGAAACGGCAATGAAACATGAAAAGAAAGCAACTTGAGTTGGCAGTGCTACTGTGCTTTTTATATCCAAACACTGAGGGGCATCCTTTAGACACACATCACTGAAGACCTCATAAATACTTTTATTTCAATGACGCAAATGACTTTGGCACTTGTGGAACTATAAGAGCAACGGTCAGGACTCAATACAATCAAATTCAAAAGATAAAAATCTGATTCTGTTAGAATTCATCAACTGAAATTCTTCAGTTCTCATAAATAGAATTAAACTCCACAAATAATTCCATCTGCTGTGGATGACGTGATGTGATTGAAAGCTGCAGAACAGCTGCTAAAATTACATTATGCTAGTAAGTAAAATTAATCTGTAAGGAATTAGATGTGAATACAAAATAGATCTGAATCAATTGGTCGATCAATTGATTACTCAACTGGCAGAAAATTAAGATAAAAAATATAGACCACTTTGGTAATCAATTTATTGTAATTGTAATTTTCTTTGGGAGTAAAAATGCAGAAAACTTGAGGTTTCCAGCTTCTAAAATGTGAGATTTATACTTTCCTTGGCTTTGGACTGTTGGTCAGACAAAACTGGCAATGTGGAGACATTGTTTTAAAGCCCAAACTACTAATCGATCATCAAGAATAAAATCATGAGATTAATCCACAAAGAAAATAATCATCACTTGAACCCTTCATACAAAGTTAAGGTATAATGTGTGGCATTGAATGCACTATTCTGAAAATGTCAACGTAGATACCAGCAACTTGTAGATATTCAAATCAATTTAGAAAAAGTTCAATCTTTACTTGGCAAAAAGATGTTGGTTTTTGTACCAGAATATTTTGGTTCTGATCCCAGACACAGAAGAGGGATGATACACTAGCTGGATGAATCAATATTTTGTGCATGCACAGACACACTACCTTTTGCACAGTGTCCTTCTCTTCCAATCAAGGTCTATATATATCTATATCTATATATATATCTATATCTCTATCTATCTATCTATCTATCTATCTATCTATCTATCTATATCTCTATATATCTCTATATATCTATATCTATATCTATATCTATATCTATCTATATATATATATCTATATCTATATATATCTATCTATATCTATATATCTATATATATCTATATTTATATATATATAGATATATCAATATAAAAAAATATGGCGCAAATACCACTAAGAATGTTTCTCATTTCAGTTCAAAGCAAAAAACGCTTTGAACTGTAAATAATCTAATGCTCCAAAGACAAATAGCACTTCCACAAAAACAGCATCTCATCCTAATTTTTACATCGATGTAAAGGTAGTTGTACACCATAAGAAAAATTCAAGCTCACATACGGTACACAGTATTATACGCCAATTTATCAGACAGCTCAGAGGCGCAAAGCTTTTTAGCATTTGTATTTTGCTCTCTGTTATCTTACAATAACAGAATAAACAGTTATATCATGAATACTAGACAATACACCCATATGAAACGAAAACAAAAATAATTTTGAGATTGCTCTTGAGTCCTAGTGAATGAACTTAACCTGTGTTTTCTGCTTAATGTATTAACTATTCTCAACTCAAGTGTTGTGTATTTGTTTTGAAGTCAGAGCTGGGTCCAAGGGAGACTCCGTCTACATTCATGAAAAATTCATGACACCTCTTTGTGCAGAGATTTGTTTTTCCCTCCGTCACACAACAAATCACAAGCCCCACTTTAATGTGGCTCAACCAGATTTCCACAGGGCCCTAATCAGTTAGTATCAAACTCAGGCAGTGCTCTAAACGTCAGTATTATTAAGGATTTTTAACTGTTACCTGTGTTTAAAAAAAAAAAAATCTACTTTACAAAATGAAGACTCTGACATTATGTTCAGATGCGGAAATTTTGGAAGAATAATTTTAGTAAGATTATTGCTGCATTTTCTTGTTTCATGTTAAGCCAGAACTAATGGCATTATAGATTAAGTCCAATCTGTCATAAACTTTCCAAAAATATCTAGGCACTCTAATGAAAATACCGATTGCATTGTCTCCTTAAGAAATAAGCACTAGCTTAATCTGCTTTATGTAAGTTAAACTATTTTCCATACTTTCTAAGTTCTCTGCATGTAAGGAGAAACTGGAAAAACAGGTCTATAAAGAGGACAAAGGGTCTCAAAACAGAGGCAAAGGTCATGCTTACAATCAGACAACACAGGCTGAGAAATTAAGCCTTAATTAAAAACCTGTGTGAGAGATTTGCTAGATTTAGGCAGTGGGGACTGTGTACAGTTTTCAGTCTCAATAGATCTTTTGTCTGAGCTCACAGACAGACCGACCAGCAGACAGTCACATCTCTTAAGTCAGTTGTTACTCAGCATTCATATGTCACTCTTCTTTAAAGATGCCCGTCATTACTCTCTCAATAATTACTCTGCCAATAGTAACTCTGTCAGCACTAAACAGCTACAATTTACATTTTCAGTGAGTGGCATGCAAGTTTCCATGATGAAAGGCCAAGAGAAAACCACAGAAAGAGTGAAACAGCACTGAGCAGCTGACAGGAAACTACCACTCAGCTTCAGCAGTTAACTGTGTTGTTCCAGTTCAAGAACTAGGCAAGAAATTTATTTTGCTCATGGTGGCAGGTTTGTCTAAATATTTAACAACTCCGTCTCCTAAATAGACTGAAAGTAAACAGGACCTCTAAATGTGGCATAAAGTTGAGAACTGCAGTGGACAAGATGAATCAAGAGGGAAGAAATTTGGTGTACTCAAATCTGTGATTTGTAGAGCTGAAGGACTGACTGCGTCCAGTACATTTTATATGAATTATGGTACCTCATCTGGCTGAGAGTGATAGTGTTACAACAGTATAAAGCTATGAGGCAAAAGTGAAGCAAAGATTCAGATTCAGCCTCAGTGAAAGAAACAGCTTTTGGCCTACATTATTTTATCACATCAGATGTTTGGAACAGTTTTCAGTGTTCAAAACCAGTAATAAGACACTTATGGCCCATTGCAAAAATGTCTGTAGATTTAAAAACAAAGGGTGGAGACACAGCTTAGAAATGAAGTCTCTTTCTTTTGTGTGTGTGTGTGTGTGTGTGTGTGTGTGTGTGTGTGTGTGTGTGTGTGTGTGTGTGTGTGTGTGTGTGT
>JBBPCS010005942.1:0-10148 GCA_037974645.1 Hollardia meadi
CAAACATTGTTCCAGACAAAGTAAACCCCCTCATGCCAACAGCACTCCATGGATCGTAATTTTTCAGGCACGTCCCACGTAGCTCAATCAGATTTGGATCTGGCGCATTTTAAGGCCAGGTGGACGCCTTAAGCTCTTTGTCACGTTCCTCGGGCTGTTCCTGAGCAGTTTTTGTGGTGTGGCAACACGCATTATCCTGCTGGGGGACCAATGTCATCAGGGTGTGCCGGTGCCATGGGGGGTATGCTTGATCTGCAAGGGCGCATGTTCGGGCAGATGGTTTGTGTTAATTGGCATCCACATGAATGCCAGGATCCAGGGTTTCCCAGCAGAATATTGCACTGTAGCGAGATGATTGTGGCTGATGTTTTTCACGTATCAATAAGAGGTTATTGCAAAATTTAACGGAAAGAAATAACTCAAATCAGCTTCTTTTTGTATAAATTATCAAAATATCACTTCTGTTTTCTGTGAAAATGTTTGTTTTTTTAGTACACGGAAACAAACAAAACGCAAATAAGTGAAACTTTAACTGGTGCTGCACTCAATCCTTATTCAATTTGGGGCCAATAAATTGTGATTTTATGTTTTTTTTAATCACATTTTCATTTTTTAAATCAAAATATGACTGAGATGATGGAGACTTAATGTATTTAATACACTGAAACACATTTTCACAGTTAGTGAACACACATAGAAACCCCTGTTTCTCTCCTCTGGCTTACAACATGCAGAGGAATACCAGATAACCTTTTTATAGTAGCACAACAATGGAGGGATATTTTTTTCAGAAATGTTTCCATTAGTGTCTAACGAGGTGTCGAATGATGTCTTTGTGTGCTGCTGCGACTGACAGCCAGAATTACTGGAGCTCGGCTAGAAACTTGCAGCACACACGAGGCTCTAAAACAGGAAGTGCTTTTAGCATACAGAATTATTTTTGAAAGATGTCTGATAGAGCACAGCGTGTTCTGTCGGGTGATTCAGGATTACATTTTTTCTGTGCTGTAAAAAAACCCATTATTTTGGTCTTTTCAGATAGATAATTATTTAGTCATTTAGGTAATTTAGTGGAAACCTCTGCTCTGTTGCTGTTTAAGAGCATTCTTTGCATTTTTTTGCAGCATATGCACTGGTGCGTTTCAGGTCTTTCATGGGGGGATTTGACCATGTCAGGCGTTATTGTGCCCAGTTAATCTGCAAAGATGATTTCCCACAGAGAAACTCAAACCAGTCAGCTAGTCAGAGCCAGGCAGGACATTTAAAATATCTTCATAAAAAGTGGTTGGTTATGAGGATAGCTCAAAATCTGTTGGAAGTTATGGGCCAAGGAAGAGCTCATTAGTTTTTGATGCAGATAGTGCCACTGCCGCTTTTAAAGAAATTTATTTTTGGCTCCTAACCTTGGATTTATCAAGAGGGACTGCATATCATGTTCCAAGATGGTGCCCATTCGTTCCAATTAAAGATGCTCACCAAGTACACATGCCAACAAAGTTTTTCTCTCCCTGTTCCATGCTATGCTGCCCACTGCATATGCACACAAGTGTATTTTAGAGTGCTGCGAAAATGTAACACACGTAGATAGCTTTCCTTGTTGAGAGACGATATTAAATGTTCATGGTTTTAAAATTCCCAGCACAAAGAGTAGGACTGTGTGCCATTCACAGGGCGTCATGTCAGTAATTTTACAAAAAGCAGTTTTGGTGTAGTGGCCGCACGGGGTATTGCAACCTCTGCATTTAGCACTTGATGCACATCGGCTATAGTACTTCTCACTGAAGCCCTACAAGTAGTCACTACCTCTTCTAGCTTCTAGAACTACATAATCTAGAAAGACAATATTACATGTGAAACTAAACCACTTTGCTTGCTTTAGTTTCTCGCCAACAACCACACAGAAATGCTTGTATGTACTTGCACGTACAGGTGGTATAGAGGCAGTTTGGAGTCCCACTTGTTATCAGGTGCTGACAGGAATATCTCCAGCTTTACCTTTATGCGATTCAGGTCTGCATGGCCATGGCTATGGAGGCATCTCAGCTAGAACGACAGCTGCTGTACATCTGGAGGCAACTGATTTTGACCAGTAGCGCCAAGCCTGTAGGCAAATAATTTTAAGGCCAATAGCAAAGATGCACGTGGAGGCATCACCGACATGCAAATACGTATGAAAACAATTCAGTTCTCCTGCTGTTCTTTGTCACCGCAAGGGTTCTCCTCCCTCCGCTCTCCCTGCACTGCTCAGTAACTGGTGATATTCAGGAAGGGGAGAAAGGGGGAAGTTGTCAGTGAACGTGTGACCGAGAGCAGAATAAATGCCTTGTGTGTACCACTCAGCAAACGTGTGGATTTACTTTTTAAGCCTCTGCGGCTTCGCAGGCTGCTCGTTTGGACCTGAAAGACGAGGACTGTTGAATGGCTATTGAAATTCTGTACGAGGATAGATGCTGCTATCTGTCACACATGTGCTAAATAGGCCCTCTCACAGTCTGAGGAGCTGTGACAATTCTGGGTTTTCTGTTTCAGTTTTGATCCAGGCAGCAAATGGATTCTCTGATAATCTCAGCTCATTCCTATCACTTCTCTATCCTAGCTTACTGTGTTCAAGCTGCTGAGCATACAGCTAAGAAAGCACTATAGAAGAATATATATATATATATATATATATATATATATATATATATATATATATATATATATATATAATAATTCACTGAAAGATGCAGCACAGACATTTTAGGCTCCTGAAATACTGTTTGTCGTGCAAAAAGCGTTTAAATATACTGTTCATACATACCAACGCTATTCATGCAGATGTTTTTTAATCCCTACACAAACATAAATAGGCCTCAGGTGACCTCTGCTGATGTTGGGGCAAAAAGGAGCTGCATGGAGAACGAAGAGGAAGAGCGAGAGGAGGAGGAAGGCGTGTCGATATTCCTAATGAATCTGTGCAACTTTGGTTTGAACTCTAACAATATTGCAGGGTATGAGGCTGGGTTGTGAGTTTAGCTCAAATGAGCTCACTGGATTACAGCATTCACACAATGATTGTGTCAATGCAATTTTTTATGTTATATATTCACAGCATTGTATTACAGTACCATATGGCAACCGTCTTTGAATTGTATGTCCCATAAAATTATCATAAATTTATCTCTTCAGCGTTTAAATTAATGCTCTGCATGATGTTCATATTATGTATTGTTTGGAGGAAAAAAATGTGTTTAAACTCCGAGTAAAAGAACTATAACAGTAGTGACTTTTGACTTTTAGTGTCTTTTGAGTTGTGGTGTTGTTGTTGTTGTGACATTGTGGGCCGACCTCCTACTATGCTGGGGAAACCTCAAACAATGACTCCTTTCCTGTCAGTGGCACGATTTAACATATGAGTCACATTTGTATCGTGTGTTTTCTAGGCAGTTAAAAACACAGTGATGTAATGTCTAACCACTGTACCGGGCTTATGTCCTATTTATGTCGATCTGAAATATATGATTACAGGCTCCTTCAGAGAGTTGTTGTGTACAGTGTAGCATAATAGTACAGTATTATGGGTGGCTACAGCGCCTTGGTAGTATTGCATAGCAAAAGCAGTAAATTCACAAGATTTATTTCCTTTTTTCAATAAAAACAGCCTGTTAAGTTGAGTTGATGCCAAAGTAAATATCAGTTAAAAAGTATAACTGCTCTCTAATTACGCAGATATTGATATATGGGATGTTAATTAAACAATATGTACTCCTTGGAATCAACAATAAGGTGGTCAGTATATAACTAAATAAAGCTCAGAGTGTATGGTTGTATGTGTGTGTGTGTGTGTGTGTGTGTGTGTGGAGATGTCCTTATAAAGTGTCCTCGCTGGTACACTGCTGCCTTGTGGGGCCAAACTAATTGGAGCAGAGAAGCTCAGAGAAACAGAGGGAGGGAAAGAGAGATGGAGCTGAGGAGGACAAATGGATGATGTGACAGGGGTGGAAACTGAGGGGGGAGAGAGAGTGTGTATCACATAACAAAGTGTGTATGGCCTCAAGACAGAGAGGATAATGAATGAGTGCGAAAGTGTGTGTGTGTGCGTGTGTGTAATGGAGTTTAAGTGTTAATTTAATGAAAAAACTTAAGTCAGGACAGGAAAATGTTCCAACTTCCTGCAACCAGTGAGTTTTACTTTCACAGCAAGTCATTGAGTCTCATTTTGATGCAAGGTGCCGGCACCATCAGAGACCCCGATTAACGTTTTGACTAACATTCAGCCCACATGCATAGGCGCCGATCACATGGGTGCCCCGGTGCTCGAGCACCCACTGAAAAGGTTGAGCGCCCACGGGGAAGGCAGGTCAAAAAATAAATGAATAGGCCTACGTACATAAATAAATAAATGCTGCATCTTTAAAAATTAATGTTTATTCTACTCTATCATTGCCGTGTTAACTGTGAGTCCCTTATCCAATTAAAATGGTTACAGCTCTGTGCGTGTGTACATTAAAGGGGCGTAGTCACGTAGCCAACTACCAATGGAAAATTAGAGTCAACTAAGTCAACGTTTTCCGTAGCTAGCTACACTATTTGTGAAAAAAACTGGTGATGGGTGAGAACGGACAAATTTGTGATTAAAAAACCAAGCAAATAAAGCAAGCGCAATAAAAGTAATTTTGTGATTACGGGCAAAAACACAAATCGGCGCCTATGCCCACATGGACAAACCTTGGTAACCCTGAACCAAGGCTGCTTGGCTTCGACACTAAAAACACAACTGCTGAAAATCCAAATTTACCGTCAAGCAGCTTTCGGAGGGTGAACTCATTTGAGGATCGGTGCTTAAATCGGAATAATGACTGACAGTGAATGAGATTTATGTGAGGTGCAGTTTGTGTTGACTGCTTTAAAACTGGATCTCTTTATTCGTACAGTCTCTCAGGACTCTATACTTTACTGACTGTTTTTTTTTAATGTGAATATTAGCAGATAAGTGGCAAGTGGAGTTTTGATTGACATTAGCTTGGTAGATCAACAGAGGGTTGACGTGACGAGAACATGCTTCTCCTCTATACAGGTGACGAGTTGCACGCCATCTAATAATGATTGGTTGCCTGCAAAAGAGCATGAGTGGATGAGTGCATATAATAGACAGAGACCTGCATTGCTGAGTATTTCTTTGTGTTAATAATAATAATCCGAGGAGTCGTGTGGTGGCCTACAGCTGCCTGGATGTGATGGCAACATCTTAACATTAATTCACAGTTAATAAAAAGAAGCTTGCTTCGAGTTGGCTGAATCGAATCATTATTTCCCATTGTTGACTTCAGTCGCTGACGACTACTATCCACAGTGCCCGCGGAGGATTCTGTTAGATGGTGAGGCTGAAAACAGTGTCCTATGACGCACACCCTTTGACAGCCATAGGCCATACGTACTGTGGCATGTCAACCAATATATAGCAATAACAAGTGAATCAGGGGTGCTGCCCTGAAAGCAGGAGTCCTTCATGTGTTACTTCACTGAAACACTTCCCGACTCAAGAGCCAGTCTCTACAGCTTTTTCATAATATTATCCTTCTAATGCCAGGGGTGTGAGTCATAGGGGTCCAGGTATTTATATCTCTTGAAGTTTCTCTTTCTTCATTGTAACAGTTACCATATAAGAAGACATGCCATCATCAGCTGAGGAGAGATGAAGTAGTGCCAAGAATGGCAGCGAGTATCCAGAAAAAGATGCATTTTGGGTCCTCGGTGCTATGAAGAGTATAGAGGTGTCGATTTTTGGAGCGCATTGAGTTTGTTGAGTGGATCTGCAACAAAACAGCTAAAATAGACAAAATAAATAATAAAAAAATAGTCAAAGACAATCATTAGATATATTTATGTTCAGGTGCAATAGTTCATGGGAATAAAGAATCTGCTTTAGTGGCATCTAGTGGTGTGGTTGCAGATTGCAACCAACTGAACACTCCTCATTTCACCCTTCTCTACAAAAGGCCCTCTCTAGAGCCGGTGCTCCGTTTGTCCATTCTGGGCTACCATAGAAACATGGCGGCGCAACATGGTGGACTCCCTGGAAGAGCACTCGCTCCCTCTGTAGGTATAGGCTCATTCTACGGTAACGAAAGCACAAAGATTCTTAGCTTCAGTTGATTATACACTTAATTATAATGTAATTATGAAAATTTAATTCCATTTCTGCCCAAAAATCCTACACAGGGACCTGTAAAACAACTCAAGCCAACCATCTTCCATAGGAGTTGTTGATGTAAGTCTGACACCACAGCTCTTTATCATGGCAGGTTAAATCCAGCACAAAGTAGTTGATTGTTGCTCAAAGAAAAAAAATCGAAAAAAGCTTTGAAGTCCACCCTAACTCAATAAGACCAAACTCTCACCTGTCCTGTCTTTTGAAATATGATTACACTTACACTTACCATAAACACAAATGCCATAAATGTTATAATAATTAACCTCTAGTTCTGCGTCAGGACCTCAAGCAGATTATCAGAAATCAAGCATGCAAAATTAGTTGGTGACGTTGTTTCGAAGGGTCAGCCAACGGTTCACCCAAAAATGGATATTCAGTCATTATCTTCTCACGCCTATGCTGATGGAAAGTCGAATAAAGTTTCTTACACCTCCCTACACCTCATCTTGTGTAATTGTCCAGAAGCCCAGAGATCCCAAAATTGATTTGAAGAGACGTTATTTACACCCTTTTCTATGCTGAAACCTTCACTGTGGGGGTACGCACTAACACTTTAACGGCTCCTGTGAAGATTTCCGCTTAAAAACGGAGATAAATAACGTCTTTGCAAAATCGTTTTGTGACTGTGCTCTGTGATTTGCGTCTCCGTATATGTTGGTGGAAGACGTCATCACTCTGCGTACATTACAGTTTTCAACATAAAGGCAGCGCTGTGCCAGGTTGGCCTTTGTTCCCTCCTGTGACGTGCACAGCAGCATTGTTCAGGATAATGGTTGTATCTCCAGGGCATCGCATCATTTCAGAAAAATTAGCTTTTCCATTCACTAAGCAGCCTCGCCGCGGCCACGATCACGCATCGTCTCGAGTTGCCTCCGAGCCTGTCCTTTCTTTTTCGCCTGCTCTCAAGAACGAGCTTCACCTCAGCTGAACTGCCACCGGTGCAGCTTACAGGGACCTCTTAACACTGTTCAATTATTATATTGCTTCACCTTAGAATTAACTGAAAGTGAACTCTTCTTCTGTTATCTTCTGGCTATGGCTATCTTCATGGTTATCTAACTTGCGAGCTTTATTTACCACCGTATCTCCTTTCATCCTGTCTTTCTTCTATGTCCCCGGCTGTCTTACTCTCCCTCCTGCTCCTCAGTCAGAGTGTAGGCGTACTGTACAACTGATAATGAATGCACAAGACCCTTTTCTTTGGCCGGAGTGCAGTGAGTCACTGAAGGGCTGCGAGCGCGAGATAGATGTGTGACCCTTCAGCCGAGCTCTGTGCGAAGTGATGTCTGCAGGGATGTGAGGGAGGAGAAGAGACCTCCAAGTGACTGGCATGAACTGACCCACATGTAGACATACTAAATATCCAGTTGAGCATATAATATGCAATATATCACAAGTCTTGCAGGGTCCAGGGAATGGCTGCTGTTGCCATTTTAATGGTCTCTCATATTGAATGTCTGGGTGCCAGTGAGTCACACAGGTTATTACCACCTCTCAGTGTGCGCTGCAGTGTGTTTGTGTGCATCTGTGGGGTACTTTAGGGATGCTTTCATGTATGAATGTTACAATTTCAAAGTGTGAAGTTTCCAGATAAAAAAGCCACATTTGTCATGATATTTTCAGCTCTTGCAGCTACACGTTCTGACATCAATTTGTCATTGTTCATGTGACCGAATGCCATGTCGGTTACATGAAGATGCATGTTGTTGGAATTTTGCAAGTTGACTTTTCTGCTCTCTTAACTAAAGGCCTCAGCTTTTCTCAGACTAGAGGATCTTACCCAGAAAATGTCCACATCCAACAGATATAGAGCATCAATCAATAACAGAAATAATTTTGGAAAGCGGGACATCGTGTTGATTGTGCCACGAAACAGTCCAGTGATATTGACCCTTCAGAGCAAAGTACTCTTTAAAAAGCAGTCTCAATTTTGAACGTCCATTTTCCTCCCCGCAGTCTGAAGATCATCGATTCACATGAGTGTCGGGCATGAAGTGTGTCCACTGAGGTCAGTGCTGTCGGTCACATCGGACTCAAAATGTATCTTTTTGTAACAATCAGGAAATAATATTTAAACCCCAGCAAAGAAAGAGCCAAAAATGTCACTTCCAGTGTTTTATCTCGCTACATTTACATTGTGAACCATGACAGGCGTGACCCAACAATCTGATAAATGCCAATCGTAAATAGGCATAATAAAAGTAAAGCATCAAACATTATTAAACACAATAGTATTATGTATAGTGGAGCTTTCAGGCTCTCGGCTGTGCTGCACTTAACGCGGCACATAAACCAAATGAGGCTAACAACAAGCACAGCAGGAAATCCAGTTAAACATACAAATAAACATGTGTTTCAACAAACAAACCATGTGTAGTCTTCTCACTGTCATACTACTTTCTAACGCCAGTGTTGCAAAATCCCCTCCCTCACAAATCTTTCTTCATTCCTTGCACGAGAGAAAAAAAGAGCACACATCTTCCGCTGCAGCTTGTTGTTCCCAGGTTGTTTTTGTTTTTTTCACAAAGTCCAGACTTCAGCAGTTACGTACAGCTCCGTCATGCCGAGCAGAAATCAGAAGGTCTTACTCAGCAGACATATTGGATTTTGCCAAAGGCTTAAAATGCCAACAGGCTGACTCTTTTTTTCTCCCTTTTTTTCCAAAGGAGCAGAGAGGAGATCCCACTTTAATTTATTTTAACTTGGTATCTCAGCAAGCCATGCAGTCTAGTGCCTAACGTGGTTTCAACCAGGCTTGAGGCAGAACCCTGCATTCTTCTGTAGCTTTCCAATAATCTTCCCAACGCAAATTGAACATCTCATTTGAATATTCATGACCGGGGAACAGGGAGGCCTCTGGCCTCACCAGCATCTTACTGCAATATATCAGGTTAAATACTCAGTAGAAATGCCCCGTTGCAAAAACATAATTTGTTTTCTGCTGGTTTAAATCCGACAGAGTTTTATTGCTTAGGTTCCAAGACATTGTAAACATATAGCTGAACTTCAGAGCCGTGTACTACGAAAGGAGATTAATGGCTGAGCAAAGTATGTTGAGTCTAAAGGGCTCAGGGCATTTAATGTCAGGTAGATGGCTCTCTTTTAACCCAGCTCGGTCACCATGGTAACTTATGCTGAACACATAACCTGGTCCGGAGGAAATTATGTTCAGAGTGTAGGATTATAAACGGCGCTGCCCTTTCACTGATTATTTTCCTGACGATATTCCTCTATCGGATATAGTTTCTCAGCTGAGGAAATACCTTGTATGTGAATTTGCTGAGTCGTATATCAGTGCAGTATTGCCACCAAATTACATGAATGGCATTGTGGGGTTGTTTTTTTTGCCACAGAAACATTCATACATTAAGTTGTTAATGCAGGAATTTTTTTCACACTTAACATTTGACACAGCATGTCCATACACTAAAAGAATGATGAAGACTCAGCAGCTATAGACCATTTACACAGTTAAAAGAACAAACGCGATGAAACGCGATTGGTTCATTTTTTTTGTAGAAGAAGAGTCAAATGAGGCACCAAACGCCCCTATGGCATGTTGAACACGACTGGTGGTACAACCCCTCCGATGCAGCAGGAATAAGCCAGATGTGAGTTTGTATCTTTATTTCCTCTTTTTTTTTTTAAAATGTCCCATTCTGCTCTGAAGGCCAGCTGTTTTGTGCATATACGGATATATACTGAGGACCACATCACACACAAATGCACACATTATTTATTAGAAGACAAAGTGTCTTGGATGGATCCAGACAGTGCAGCGTTCCAGCATCACTTTGTGAGAACAGGAAGTGGAAACATCCATCAGAATCTGGTGTTGTAATCTTTTCTCCCCATCACGACCCACCACTGACAGCAAAGCCTTTGGTGGGACCTCAGGGTGCTCAATCCAGGGGGGGGGGGGGGGGGGGGGCGGGGGGGGAGATTATTCCGAGCA
>JBBPCS010005943.1:0-10147 GCA_037974645.1 Hollardia meadi
ACACAAACACACACACACACACACACACACACACACACACACACACACACACACACACACACACACACACACACATATTTTTAGTATATTAGTATATTATTTTTAGTATTTATTTAGTATTTATAGATGGCACATTCCACTGCATACAACAATGTATGAGAGCTTTATTTTGAATATGTTTAAGTCCCTGTGGATATACAGTATGTGTTTGATGCCAAGTGAAATTAAAAAGAAACGTGTGCACACCTCTAAACACACCGGCAAAACGTCACTTCGTATAAGGACTGCAACATTTAAAGAAAGAGCACCGCATTAGATCACAATAATGGGCAGGTGGCACCAAAGATGAGGAGAAACAAATCATCAAGGTTCTTCTTTATTGTTACAGGTCTTCACCTCTATAACACAGTTACTAAACTGTTGGCTGGTTCTGCCCTGAACACTTTGTGTTGACATTCTGCTGACACCCAGAATGTAAAATGACAAATCTGGGCTCCATGAGTACATCAGTCTTATGGAGGGCACCATTGTCAGACAATGACTGGCATTAATATTTAATGTTAAAGCATCATTTCATGCGCAGGCTGGAGAATGATTGCCTTTCCCCTGTGGTGATATTCACCTGGCTGGGCATAATGGAAAAGCTGAAGACTCCCACAGGACAGTGCACGTCTTAATCCATACTGAGCCTGCTACTCTACAAACACACGACAGACTACTAATCGCTGGTTAACACACAGACAATGCAAAAGAAAACACATATCTGCAAAATTACACATAAACCCATGGCAAAATTCAGTGGCTCAGTCAGCCACAATCACATCGACGCCCCACTAAGCCAATCGCTTTTCACAGCGAGACTGTCGCTCTCTGTTTTGATGCCCTTTATTTGTGTGAGATCTATAACACCATTACAACCCATTGTTTCTTCAGCAGAAAGCAAAATGCCTAATTGAAGTTTTACATTATTTCACCACTTCATACGGCTGTATGACTGAACTGTTTTATCTGCTCTGCACGAGCGCGGGCAATTAAAAAGATTCACAGCTTTATGTGCATGTGTAAAAATCTAGAAGGAAGAAGCCCTCAGAATATTCAGCCCTCTGTCAGACTCTGTTGGAACAAACACTGAGGTGCTAAATCATAAATGTCATCCTTTTTGCAGTAAAAAAAAAAAAGAAAAGCCATTTTCAAATGTACAGCCAGTATTTATTACTGAGGAAGGAATAAGGTATTTGAAGATATATCACAAATATTTCTTCCAGCCTCTGGAAGGGTGGATGCCACTATGTAAACAAACCTAACCCTCTGTAAAATGTGATATATAAATAGAAATGTATAATTGAGTGCAGGACTCCGGCAGATGCTTGGTGCTTTTAAGCAAGCTACTTTTTTTAAACTGGTTGCGCAGGAGTATAAAAGAACAACATTGTGCTGTTTAGCTCACACTTGGATAAATCATGGACCCCATACAAGTCCTCCATTTGCTGGAAACAGAAATGAGGAACAATGGTTAATTGACTAATAATGGTGTTCATGCCTGAGTGGATGAGAAATGAACATGACTGGAGGAAATTTAGCTGCAGTAGTCATACAGCAGGCTGTCCCCATGGATGGCATTCAGAGACACTGCACATTTATACAACCACAACCAGTTCTCTGTTTTCAGCACTGAATTTAATTATGTTGGTGGCATGAAATCACCCACAATGCCCATAAGTGCTCCTGGGAGAGCTGTACAGTGGAGTTTGGGGTGGAAGCAGAGAGAGAGGGGGGGGGGGCTGACAGCATCCATCTGAACAGGAGAGGAGGAAATGTACAGACAAAAGCCTTTACTGTTCACACTCAAAATGACATGACAAAACACAACATCAGTGTTTGTGATACTGATTTTGTTGTTTTTTTAAAGAATTTATGTCCACCCACTCATTCACCAAGTCACTCTGTGTGTGAATGTGTAATTAAAACTGTGTGTACACTTTACTATATGACTAATTCACATAATTGAGCTGGGAAATTTTCACTTTTTCAAAACAAAACCCGCAACAGAATGTGATGCATTTTATATTCAGCTCTAGTGTGACAAAGCTAATGATACAGCTGCATTGTCTGTGGTGTAAAAAAAAGTAATGAGAGGAAAAAGTAGAGTCTTAACTGGATAAAATAATAGATGCCAGACATCAGCGCAGCGGTGATATAAAGGATGTTTTCCGTTAAGTTTTTCCCTTAAAACAAGATGGATGCATATAACTTCAAGGAAGTGAAGCAAACCTGCAGGAGAGTTTTAGTCTGCAACAAATGCACTGTAAAAACCAATGACTGACCCGAGTGGAAAAAATTATTATGTGTTGTTTAGGTTTGTTCAAACTATTAATCGATTACTGCAGATTTTATATGCATTGCATCTTTCACCCACTTCACAAACAATACAATGCTTTTATGTTATTTTCTACGGAAGTGCATTGCATTCACCAAGAAAAAATAAATCCTCCACCTTATCTCGTAATTATGAGTTAGTATCTCGAAATCACGAGAAAAGATATTATAATTATTAGAAAAGGATTTCGTAATTAGCCTATGTAAAAAGTTCAGGTTACCTTGTTATCAGTTGTCACCAACTCTGGCTACAGGATCAAACAGTGGGCAACGTGGCACTATCACTTTTAATCTGCTTTTGGACATCTGAAAGTCCTGGAAAAAGCTTGTTATGTGAACCTACTGTCTCATGAAGGTATTTTATTTGTGTGTGACATTTAGAGGGATTGGGAAAACAACCTGAGAAAGTAAAATGATAGAAAACAAAGACAAGGTGAACCAGACAAGGAACAACCCCTGTAACCTCTCCTAATGCAGACTTCTTTAGGTAATATCATTACCATTATAGATTGCCTTTGTTTGTTCTGCATCAGTATCTGTGCACATCAGCAGTTTTACTCTCTTTCACCTGTGTAGACACTATAATGACCATTGAAACAAATGATGCTGTAAATGACTTGTAAAGAAGCAAAAATCCCACTGCTGCTGCTTCTCGTGAATCGACTTTCTCTGATGGAATATTTATTGAACCCCTGGGCAAAACACAGTCTACCTGGGAAAAGAACTGATTACAGCTGCTGATACAAGTAATTACACACACTCCCCTTTACAGTACACGGCATATTATCATATTTTATATAGAGTTTAATAGGACTTTCCACTGTTTATTAGTTCTGAAATATACTAGGAATTATTCCTGAGTGTCTAATGGTTAATGCTTTAGGCTGGTTTAACTGTGTGATCCAGTTTCTCTTTGGAACTGTTTGGATTCATCACTATGAATAACGTCTTTCACATGCAATCCATTGTTCATCTAAAAATATTGATTCGTGCAGCTGTAACCATGGTGTATTAGAGCCCGTTCTCATGCCCATGTCGTCAGATATCGACGTTTTGTCACGGCCCTTCACGTCTCATCCAGATGCACAAGGTACCCTTTGGCGTCAGGCAAGGATGAATAAGGGTTTAACATACCAGCAATGTAAAGACGTCCGCATCAGTATGAGACGACTTCAGCAGATGACGTAGCGCAACGTACTGTATTTTCAAAAGCAAGAAAGCACCAAGAGGGGTGGAGATCGGGATTGAGTGGAGGGTCACACACACACGACTTTCACTCAGGAGACCGGAGTTCACGTCCCATGTGAAACCAAGCGTCACCAATCTTTTCCTGAACCTAACCGCGTGGATTTTGTGCCTAAACGTAACCAAAGTAACGTAGACCTTGTGCGTCAGAATAGGACGTCGTCTGGCGACACCAAAGGGTACCTTGCACGTGACATGACAAAACATTGATATGTGACGAGCTGGGATGAGAACGGGTTGTGTATTTGCCGTGGCCATCTTTACCTAAACAAAACAATTACCCTGCCACAGTTTCCATGAACGCTCCGCAGAAATCAATTATTCTTAGAATGAAATTAAATATTTCTTTTAAAATAATGTTGTTTAACATAATCCAGTGTTTTCCTCAAGTAAAGTCAAATTATTTATGTAATGCCAATTCACAACAAAAGTTATCTCATGACACTTAACATGTAGAGTAGGTCTAGACCACACTCTTTATTATTAGATAGTAAATAAAATCAGTCAGTGTTCTGTCTTGTATTGGGGTTGCTGTCCATTTATCAACCAGGGCTAAATACACAAAAAAATATTTTTTTGGCTTTGGTAGTGAGCCAACTAGTCCACAAGGAACTAATGGCAGTGTAAATACTACAAACACATTATGTCACCTGAAAGCCCAAACTTTCCAGTAATGGAGACACTAAACCCATTTAACTGAAAATGTGGAATTATGACATGAAACAAAAAGAGAAAATAAAACACGTTCAATATTGACTTATGTTTGTAGGAAGTCCCCCCTGATGATTATTGTACAAAAGCGCAATGTCCTCGATGGAGGTGATGAAGTGCAGTTCAGCCACCTGCTTTTGGAAACGAGCACAGGAGTACATGGAAAACTCACAAGGTCCCAAAGTACTGTACTCTGATGAAATACATCTATGCGCTAAGGTGTTAATATTGACATTTACTTCCAAATTCATAAAAATCAGTGAGGCTCAACATACCATGTACTGTTTCAATCCTGAACTTTGCCAGGCCAATGGTGATGTAGAGTCAACTGTTTGGACATGAGCATTGATGCCCTCTAACCAGACCACCTCTCCCAGCCCCTTGAACCTGCACTCATCTTCAAGACTCATCATTCACACTATTTTTTTTGCTAACTTGCTATTTTTCATTTTTGAAGCAATGTGCTTTAGACAGCTGTAGAAGCACCACTGGACTACACTGTTTCTCTTAATGATGATCCCAACATAAACAGCAGGGCTACGACTACATACTAACACACACACACACACCTGAGATGCATCTCAGCCTCTCTAAGCTCAGCTACAACACAGGTACCACACAGTAACTTTTACATAGGGCCATGAATGTGCTTCGGACTATCCAGTGGACTCGTGGCTGGTTAGCTCTGAGTATCCGCTAGCTCTTCCTGCTGCAGTAAGAAATGGTCAGTCTGTCAAACTATCAGTAACTCTGGTCAATGTCTCCTTACTTCCCACATCACACAATAGGCAGTCCTGTGCAGCATTTGTTAAACATGCTGGGAGGAAGGGAGCTAGCTGGGAGTTGAACTCAGTAGCAGCGTTGCTTGTTGTATGCATAAAGTGGTTGCAGTCAGAAGAAAATCTGAACTTTGGATAACCTTTCTCTGTGCTGCTAGTTTCAGGCCTGTGTCTCCCGAGTGCCCTCTCTGACTCCATGCAGCTCTGCAGCTACTGGCCTTTACAGCTCCTCTCTTAAAAACAACAACTGTCTGATGAATCACCTAAAACCATATGCCAGTCCAGAGAGATGAGAGTCAAAAGGTGTGGTCTTGGGGTGGGTGGCTCCTTCACACCCACAGGGGGACTACTGGTATATCAAAATGGCAAATTAAATCTCTGTGAAGACTAAGCTTCACAGAGCAGATCAGTGCCAGTGTGGCCAAAACAGCCTGAGGCCAGGCAGCTGCAGAGAGCAATGAAAGGAAGCCAGGGTTAAGGTGTCAACACTTGCCCACGTGAGCGAGTACTACATAATATTGGCTGTATGGGAGTGAGAAGCCAACATTAGAGGGTTAGAAATGTTTGATTTGCTCCCTGTGGAGAACAGCCTGATAATCAGACAGAGTTTCCATTTTCTTACCACCTCATTATTTACTCTGACACCGTGTGCATGTTTGTTGTTTTCTTCATTAGGGAATGGTTGTTATTTTACTATAACCACACAATTGTGAATGACATATTCATCATGTTTTTCACTTCAGTTGAAGAAATATGTTGACCATATAGTCTTCCAAGCTAGATATTATTAGATATGTATATGTATATACTGTATGTATGTGGCATTGCCATCCGATGTGCTGTGCTTTCACTGATACACAACAGGCCGTTTGGCGTCCGTGGCCAACGTTCTAAGCCTCACCTTTAGCATCTCTGGGCGACGAGCAAAGGCCTGCGCCCGGCCCGTCTTCTCCTGATGCACAAGGTCTACGTTACTTTAGTTGAGTTTAGGCACAAAACCTATTTGATTAGGTTTAACAAATGATGTGATGCTTGGTTTCAAACGGGATGCAAACTCTGGTCTTCTGAGTGAAAGCTGTGTGTGTGACCCTCTCGGCACGTTTTCTCTTCAGAAAGTACGTCGCACTACGTCATCTGTTCAAGTCGTCTGAAACTGACAGCTTTACATTGCATCATAATTGCTAGAGCATTCATTCTCTTTGCACCAGAAAGCTAAGGATTTGGTCTTTTGCCTCAACATGTTGTCAGCTCCTGACGGTGTTGCAAAACAGGGTACAGATGAAACTATAAAAACTCCTTTGCACTCGGCTCATAATAATGAGAATATTTCAAAAACTAAACAATGTCCATAGTTAAAATAAGTTAGAGTGTTAAGAAATATTTTGTTCATGTTTCTACATTTAAATATATTTTAGATCAATGTGTTTTGTGTGTTAATTTAGTAAAAACATCCACTTTTTATTTTATTTTTTTAAAATTATGACACAATTTTAACACTTTTATCAAGTATTAGGGTTTATTGATTTACATCATCATTCAGCTTAGGTTGTACGGGTTTTACGCATATGAAACATTTGAAGATACTGAAAAAATACCCAGGTAATCACTAGTGAACCATTTCTATTACAGAGTTTAAAGGGTTAAACCCTTGCACATCTTTGCCTGACGCCAGAGGGCGCCTTGTGCGTCTGGATGCGAGGCGAAAGGTGAAAAAGGGTGACAAAACATCGATATCTGATGAGCTGGGCATGAGAACGAGCTACAAGAGCCAATACGTTGTGAGGTCAATATTATCAATTGATTCTGGTTTATACTAATATTGGTGTGTATGTTTGCAGATATGCAAAAAGAATGCTCAGTAAACGTCAGTAATAACTGCTTTTGTTTATATGATATATATTTATTGTTTTTATTTGAAATATTGTCAATAACTAACTCTTTAGCATTATGCTAGATTTACTCTCATTTTAATCTTTGATAATGTATCTAAACATTTTTGTTATGTTTATGTGAAGAAAGCATAAAGAGTACTTTTGGCACTAAGCTCCCCCCTCAAACAGACTGTCAGTCAGTCAGCAGGATTCTGCATTTAAAGTCTGCTCTCTCTTATCAGTGGGGGAAAAATCAAAACTAGCCACTGACATTCCCAAGCTCCTCCCTATCTTCCTCTTTCTGCAGTCACTGGGGATTTAGCATAAATGCTGCAGCACCTCTCCGTCCACCCTGGTAGAAACACAGCAGAATATTCAGGGACGTGGGGAGACTGACCCCCGACCGCTCCAAAACATTGGCTTTCTGCTGACGCTTGGAGTATGTCTTTAATGAGACAGAGCCAAGCCGCACAGTGGGAGGAGCCAGAGGAAGAAACGAAGAGACTCTGTCCAGGCTAATGACACATTGCTGCAAGCTAATTACAACGAGGCCATTTGCTCCTCATTTGCTCTAATTACACAATGTTGTGATGTCCGTTCCAATGTTAATCCAGACTTTGTGATCATCTGGTAACATGGCCTCATGAAGCAAACACATATAAGCAGTATTTGCTGGTAGTGTTTAAAATTGATCGAACCAGTGTTTAAGTTGATATTTGTTGGCCCTATGCATTGTTTTGGTGGAAAGAATCAGTTTTGACGAGAGGACACCATTTTGAACAGTTTCATATTTGCAAGAGATTTGTGGAGTTTTGACAAAATGGTTAACTCTCCTCAGTTTTGTGTTTAGAATTTTGAGAAATTGAGGTAGAGCTTCAGGTGCTTTTGATTTAGATTTTCTTCTCTTACCTTTGGCCTTTTACAGCATGTATTTTTCATTCAATGCATTATTTGCAGTCTTTAGAGTCAGTATATTCACTGTGCTAAGTTGTGAATATATTTTTCCCTGAACACTGTGCTTTTCCATTTTTGATGTCGTGTAATAATGATTGTGTTGATATCCACTATCAGAAGAGTCAGAGGTTTAGTGAAAGTAGTGTGAAAGCTGAGTTTTATATTTATGTGGCAGCAATTGCCAACAACTGCAATAATTGTCACTTTAACCCCAACTGACATCATTAATTGAAAATATTTCACTCCATCAGAAGAGGTGGCAGCGCCTTTCCATTGTGTTCTCACCTGTCACCACTGTTAAAGTGATGTGACAACAGCAGTATTCTTTTTTTCAAGTGAAGCAGAGGGGAGGACAGAGAGGGCAGAGATGTTATTTCATCTCTCTGCAATAAGACATCCTGACATCTCATCACTCCACTTCTTGACAGCCTAACATACACACACACACTCTCTCTCTCTCTCTCTCTCTCTCTCTCTCTCTCTCTCTCTCTCTCTCTCTCTCTCTCTCACACACACACACACACACACACCATTGATATTGCCCTCTTCATAAATCTATCCTGCCTCTGCCTTTATCTGATTTCTTACACTCCAATCTATTTCATTGTCATGCCATAACCCTAACCTTTTTATTTATTTCCTTTTCTAATATACATTGAAATATGGCTGACTCTAAACTTGATACAAGTTTAAATGAAGAATTAATTTGCAAAAAAAGAAAAAAAAAGTTTGCTGCCAAATTCACAGCATGTGGGATACATGAAGGAAAAGATCCCAATGCTTATAACATGTAAGTTGACAAATCAAGGTGGTTGTGGGATTACAGAGTTGACACCTGAAGCGTGAGTCACAGACAGACAGACAGACCTAGTCACTGAGTTCCATTAGTCTACTTCCTATTTGTGGTTGTAAATAAAACCTTTGGCCTCACTTCCATTTTTCCAACATTGTAGTTTTTTAATCAAATATTTCTTCCTTGTTATAAATATCAGTTGCATCCAAAATAGACAGGCAAATTATGAGTCAACTTCAATGGGAAATAAGACAATCACAGAACATAAAATATCACACAAATTTATTTACAGATTTGGATAGTAGCAGAGGAGGTGGCTGATCTAATCAAATAGGTACCGGTCCTAATCTGGGAGGTCCTGGATCCTGTTCCGGCAGGATCCCTCACAAATTAAGCCCTGGACTAATTACAATTTCAGCATGCTCCAATGAAGGCCAATAGGCCGTAACGTTGTTTAAAGATCTGTGTGTACAGTATGTGCTACCAGTGGCGTTTTCTCCAGGAGGCCAAGGGAAGCCAGGCTTCCCCTGTATTTTCAGACTGTAGTTGTCATTTTAATAAAAACAACAACAATACAAAACAGTTTCAGTAATTTTTATGTGCTGTTGCTGCCATCTGTTCCCCATTTCTCATGAGTATTTTACAATGAGTGAAACAACGCCCCTCTAAATGTTATGTTTGGGTTAAAACTTTTTACAGCAGCCAATGTGCTGAATGTGTGGTCAAACACTATATCGCACTCCTACTGTAGACATGTCCTGTTCGCGGGGAGGCCATGCCGAGTTGGCATCCCTTGGTGAAAAAAAAATGGAATGATTAACCAATCAGATCAGGCTACCGTCATGACCATGCCAAGGGAAGCCAGCAGCCCATTGGCCTCACACCAATCAAATCGTAGCGTGTCCGTAGTCATTAAAACAAAATAACATGAGATCACCGTTAGCAACATTAGCAAGTGCAGTTATGGAGGGTGGAGATTTGGAGTTTTTAGTGAAAAACAATTTTACGAAACTACAACCACAGCAGTACCTTAAAATTAAATCTGACGGCAGGCCAACGCCAAAACTAGAGCTGCGTATGGCGAGGAAAAGAGGGATCCGGAGTCGGACTTTCACTGAGGAAAATTATGTCCGCACGGAGTGGCTAGCTGGTAGCGCTAAACTTCAGCGGCTATTTTGCTGGCCGTGTCTTCTTTTTGACAAGGATTCGTGCTCACTGAACAATCCTTGGGCCACTACATGATTCATCGACCTTGTCAACCTGTCACGGGCAGTCGAGAGGCACGGTAAATCAAAAAGTCACATAGATTGTGCTTTGAAATTTGAAAGGCTTTTTGGATGTGTCAGGATTGACGAGGCTCTGGACATGGCAAGAAGCATTAGCACAAAGAAGCACAATGAACAGGTAAAAAAGAACCG
>JBBPCS010005944.1:0-10147 GCA_037974645.1 Hollardia meadi
GTGTGTGTGTGTGTGTGTGTGTGTGTGTGTGTGTGTGTGTGTGTGTGTGTGTGTGTGTGTGTGTGAGAGAGAGAGTTATTATTATATATATTGTATATTATCTTGTTATCTCGAAATATCAGCCTTCTTTCCTGAGATAACAAGATAAATGAAACTATTATGGCGATCCTCTGCTTCCTTACAAACCATACGAGGAAAGATGTTTTATTGCGTTTCAGGAAACCTGTAACAATTGGACTGTTGCAACATACTGTATGCCCACATATGATGCACACCCACTTAATTACATAAGTCAACTCTGCAATGATTCTTCAAGGTCCAGTGTGCAGATAGCCATGTTCTCATGACATGGCAACTATTTACTCTAAAATTGCCTAATCTCACACCGTCTCATAAGGCAAAAATATAACGTCTTCAGGGGGCCTTATGGCTGTTCTCTTGTGACTGTTCACTGCATTTCAGGGCTGTATACACACTATAGTATTAGGTGATTATCAGCATTGTGCTGTCCAAAAAAGTGGCCATAAACTGATCTGTGTCTCCTCCTAGGCCCTGGGAAATGAATTACTAGTGGGCCAGTCCACCCTGCCATCCAACAGCCTCCCAATCTCTGCTTCACCTCCCAGCATAATGCTTCAAACTGCCTTTGGCCTTCTGTTGTTGCTCCTTCATCTGCTCAACAATGGACACTAAAGCCTGCAGGGGTGCGTGCTGAGGACCCTCCTTCAACCAAACAGATGGGAGGACCAGTGCAGTTCAGAGGAAAATGGACCGTGTGGCGTTACTCCTCCTTCTTAATATGTACAGAGATTCTGTTTTTCTATTCTTGTGTCTATGTGGTCCAGTTCCACCTGCCAGTTTTCTCTCTCAGAGTGTGAGAGACTTCTGCAGACCAAAGCCAGTCTGTACATTTGTGCATTGTCTTTGCGATCAAATCAAGCCGAAGTGAAGTCAGAGTACCGCTTTTGTGGACTAACCCAGCTCTCAGCTATCCAACTGCTTTCATTTTAAAGAGTTGTTATGAAAATATAATGCAGATATGTATGATACAAAGACACGAATTACGTCAGTACCTGTGAAGATTAGTATTACCAACAGAAGCGCTTATTTGACACACTGTAAGGGAAAAAGGTTGGAGCAAATCATTGAACTCTGTCGGCTTTAATACCACTCTCCTCCAGTGACTGAAAGAGGACCATTATTTCTGACCAATACTGGAATAGTGGAGAGGCAGACAGACAAAAGTGCTACATTTTGCTCAGACATCCTGGAGAAATTCTGATTATTATATGTTCAGCAGCACAATCTCGATGAGCTGTGGCAAACCTGAGTTCAAAAGATAAACCTTGACATATAGTTCTCTGCCTCAAGATGGTTGCCCTTTGTCAAACACTCACGCACCACTTTATTTGCTATTTGCTAAAGCTACAGTAGCTGTTCATATAAAACACAACTACTTGGTCATTATCAGCAAAGACAACTTTTTGCAAATAATCAGAAAAACAGGAACTCTTTACCTGTTGCTGCTGTAGTACATGTTTGTGAGCGTAATACCCTTTTGTTTCTCATTGTGAACGTTGCTATGCAGGGCTCTGAGTTGTGCCAGAGATGGAAGAGAAAGGTTTGACTTATTGAGTGCCACCAACACCAGTACTGAACCTTTTTGAGATAAGACAGTTATAAATTATTCAGTATTATTATTATTTTTGTTCTTGTAGGAACATGCCAGTGCATTCTGAATAGGACCAGAGGTGCTACAAATAAAAGTTCTCAGCTCATCATGTTTTCTCATTTGCATTATTTAACCTTTTATTAATGACAAATGCTTTAGTTGGTGCTGTTGAAGTGAACTCAGTTAAGTCCTCTGGCGAGACAGAAGCTGAACACAACTGAATACAAGTTTGTCTAGACCAATACTCACACAACTTCCACAAGTTCTCTGCAGTGAATTAGTTAAAGTGAAAATATAAAAGGATTTTCAGCATAAAAAATTGTGACCTAAGATCTTTCAAACTGATCTGTCTCACTAAAAGCTCACCAGCTGCTTTATTACAGCAACTTTACATATATCTTGCTTTTCTGGACCTCAAAAACTTGAAAGGCCAATACAAACAAATCTCAACTCTCAAATCTCTATAGACCCTTTTAGGGCCGACGTCATCGTTGCGTCACAGCGTTAGCTGGAGGAAAAACAAAGGTGGAACTGGAGGGAAATACTACTAGGCCACATAACCTACCGAAAATGTCATCTTGCTGTGTTGTTGGGTGCCAGAATCCAAGAAGTAATGACGCCAAATTTAAATTTTATCGTATACCAACTTCCACTGCCAGAAAAAAAGCATTGGTTAATGTTAACTTTTTCAAGTAACAGTCGCGGTCCCAGAGTAAGTGGCCGTACATATTTGGAAAGACTCGTATTTTCTTCCGCCATTGTTAAAAAACAAGCCAACAAATCTTGATAGCTAGCGTTAGCTAACGTGTTCAGTGACTGTTTCTGCCTCCACCTAAGCCCTGCCCACAAGAAAACGTCATAGTGTTTACTAACAGAAAAGGGGTCTATACTAACCTAAATACTGTAAGTGTTACATGTTTAAATTATCAATTTCTGATAAATGTAAGTATTTTCAGCACTGCTTTACCCTGCAACATGCAGACAGGCAGTGACAGCTAGCTGCTACAGACTCCACAATGACATACTGGAATCAATGGCCAGAAGTAGCATGATGACTGTGCAAGAAAGAGAGAGAACACATATAGAAGAGGCTCAAATGAGAAGGCACGTCTATGGTAAAGAAACTTGCAGGGGTTTGTTCAAATCCAGTATAATTTTGAAAAAAATAAGAGATAAAGATGTCGGGTATACAAAAAGGGAAACAGTAATGGTTTTAAGTTACTGATTTCTGCTGACAATCACCTATAACATCCACTGTTTCACTGTTTACATTTTGCCTGTAGTTTGCTGGAAACAGACAAAAACATTATATAAGTCACAACAGTATGCATAATTAACCCCTGATTGTGACACAGCAAGATGTAGTTATCTCTTTGTTAGCATTGTTAAATGTGAGATATAGGCACACACCACCAAGGATCATGGCTGTGAAAAATTGCTAGAGTAGTAAATTAAATACAAACCCATTCAAAAGAATACATGTATGACATAGGCTACAGTTAAAAGGCAACACAAGTACGATTAAGGTTTTTGCTTTTTTATTGCTCCCCCTTACAGTTTCGAGTCAATAACCTCTTGAAATATTTTTCGTACACACATTATGAGATATTTGCTTTTAATTTCAGGTAAATGTAAATGTATTGAAATACTGTCCTCTAAATGCTAAATATAAAATGTAATATGTATGTAGTTATTAATGATTACAGAAAAGTAATTTCAAACAGTTATTTTTGGAAGTGAAAAGAGGAAAACATGTTCTCTCATGTTGTTACCAAGAAAATGCAAGGAAATTAATAAAAATTCATACTCATGAATTCTTCATTATTCTTTAAGCCTGTTACCATTCTAAATATTCTAAAACAATTGACAAGAAATGAGCTACTGGTTTGATTGGTGTAAAGGTTAATCTAATGCCAATTTAACATTACCGACCATTATAAGACTCTTTTACAATGCAGGACCCAACATGATTAAGAGTGTACAGCCATGCTAGCGGCTCTGTGAGACTATATACGATGAAAGCTAACATCAGCATACTAACATGCTCATAATGACACCAAATTTTGGCAACCCATCCAAGTAGTTGTTGAGTTGTTCATTTCAGTCAAAATGGTGGACAGACTGACAATGCCATGCATAGAACCATGCTGCTAATGTGGCTAAAAATAAATAAAAAGCAAGTAAATCAACTAAAGAAAATTTTATCAAACTGTATGAACATGACAAATGCCTTTTGTTTGTTTTTTTCGATGTTTGAACAATGTCCCTCTTGTGATGTACAGCAGTTTGTCTGTTTTGGACATACATTGTGCACATTGTCATGATTTCCAATTGTTCTTGACAGTTATTAAACTGATATACTTGCAGCTTGGGTTCACACAATTTCCTATATTGTCTCATGTTTTGAGAACTTGCACCAATAAGAAATTTAAATAGTGACTATAAAATATAAGGCAGCTGCAACAACTGTTAACCAACTAAACATTTATTATGCTTGTATGAAAACTGTGCAGAATAGTCAACAAAAAAGGCTGACACACTTTCTGAGACCCTGCGGTGATGTCACTTGCTTTGTCTGAACAACATGGAAGTGGTGAGCCTCATCCTAGTGGGCTCCAACTGGCCCCAGATGATGTGGTTCGAGAATGAGGGCTATAGTTGAAAGCTCCTTCGAGAATGCCCTTGGGAACTCCCTGTCTGGCAGGACCCCTGTCCCAGGCCCACAGGATATGAAGCCTTTCCTCAGGAGCTTAGGCTTGCTATACGTAAATGCTAGCCATGGGGTTGCCCCAGTCTGTGGTTGGAACAGACTGCATGCTCCACAACATCCTCCAGTGACAGCCATAAAGGCAACTCGTGTTGGGCCTCAGAAACTGGCAAAGGTTGCAACCTTATTGCAGTTTCTAAAGATACTCAAAGGGTTATTCCATACCACAGGCCAGCTGTTCCCCCACAGGATTTGGTGGTGGTACTGTCAGCCTTGCTGTATGAGCCATTCAAGCCCCTCGAAAGAGTTGGGCTGAAATGGGTTTCACTTAAAGTGAAACCCAAAAAGAAGCATGGCATTCTCACTAGCAATTTTGTTGGCTTAAAGACTATCAGAGCTCCATGACCTTTCGGTACATGAGGAATGCTGCTACTTCTGCCTGGGTGATGATGGGGTGGTGCTGCACTGGAACCCTGCATTCCACCCTAAGGTCTGACCTGACTCCTGCACCAGTCAGTCTCTCGAGGAGGGTTGAGTGGGCAATCACTGCTGTGCCTTTTTAGGGTCTTAGCAGTGTGTGTTCATCAGACACGTGTCCACAGGACAACGGTCCAGTTCCTTTGATCATTATAGACCTTACTGTCTTGGCAGCTAGTCTCGAGACTATATTCTCTCATTGGGTTGTGGATGCAATCCAAAACGCTTATATGAAGGTGGGCAAGCCAACCCCAGCAGGGGTGTATGCACATTACATGTGGTGCCTCACAACCTCATAGACCTTGTGGTGAGGTGCCCCCCAGAGGTTTGTACGGTGTCCTCTTGGTCAACTCCGTCCACCTCAACATCAATGCAGCATGACTTGGCCGAACATACCATGTCTCTGGGACCCCTTTTATTTCAAGTAGCCTTGCAACCTGGCAGGCAAGGCGGCCTTACACCCATTTGATACTGGATGTAGCATTTGACAGGGCTGTCCTGCACTTAGGCCACGGGTGTGTACATAGTGTATATTTGTAAATTGCTCCTTTTTTGGAGCACATGGGTGAGCACTCTGGTGACGGTGACATCTCATTTGAACTCAACTGCCATTTCAGGATATTGCAGGAGCAGCTCAGTCTTACAGAGTCCCTGTACATATGGGAAATGTAACTGGGTGGAGAGATAGTCTCGATACGATAGAGAACGTTTGGTTACATTGTAACAGGTGTTCTCTGAGTGAAGAGACTATCTCTCCAGCCACAAGCCGCTCCGAAACATGTTCCAATCAAGGTTAACCAGAGTCCAGACACACGTGGTCCTTATATGACCACAAGCATAATCAGTGTGTGGCCACCACAGGTAGTGTGTCTTAAAGAGTATCCACGGGAACTGACCCCACGGGGGCAGTTGCCGTGCAGCACATATGGAATATGGAACTGGGTGGAGAGATAGTCTCTTCACTCAGAGAACAATGGTTACAATGTAACCAAACTATATCACTGCATTGGCACTCACATTACTGCAGTGACTTCCAAAATACAGCACCACAGGGAGGAACTCTGCTCATTATACTACAAGTGTAGATTAGAAACAGATTGCTATGATGAAAGTAAATGCTCAGAATATGATCTGCACTGCTGATTTATACCAGGCTCATCACTCCATGAGTGATGCACTTTCATTTCCAGTGTGCGGTGTTCTGGAAAAAACAAACATACCATAGTTAAGAATCTTTGTGATTACCTATGATATAATTTGTCAAATGGAGATTCGCTCCCCCAAAATCTTGTCACTCCAATCACAAGCACAGTATGTTTGAAGATTAAGAAAAATCCCCCAAATAAAACTTCATGGAGCTCATGAAGGATGGAAACAAGAAGGGATTTGATGAAGGTCAAATTTAAAATACATTTATTGCACCATGTCCGGTTTTCCTTTATTTGTCACATCTCATCTTTGCTAACAATGCCCATATGCTCATAGTATAGATTACATCCAGTCTTATAGTTAAGAAGAAACTTCCCTTTGACATTTAAAGTAAAAATAATAGCAGACTTTAAAGATGTTGTGTATATGTATGCCCATTCTTGACTTTTATTGCTGAGTTGATGCAGTAAAAATAGGAATGCTATTTGCAGAGTTCATAATAAGACCTCCAGAAATACATCCAGAAAGGAGCTGAATGAACTTAAGCAACGTTGAAAGAGGCAGTATTTGCATCCTCTCACAAATAATCCAAAAAGTTAGAATTTTGATAACACAAGACATGAATATTCACAAATGAATGGTCACCTTAATCATCTAGGGGTTTCAAATATTGTGTGTTACATAAAAAGGGAATAGCACACATTTCTTTGTCTGAAACATACATTTATATTTAAGAAATCTGCATGTATACAGTACATCTTCCGCTGACATATCCTCTATACGAGAGGTTTTCAAAGTGGGAGGCGGGCCTCCCCAGGGGGGCTCCAAACAATTTCAGGGGAGGCTCAGAGAATGGAAGTGAAAAAATAGTACATTAGTTATTACAATTACAATTGTTTTGCCCACTTTCCCAGAGTCAGAAACTAATAAATGCCTTAGGACAGACCTTTTTTATGCATTTGGTGCAGTCAAGTTATGTCAAACAGCAACATTAGGCTATCTTAGCTCAATTGTTGTGTGTCTTGGGTCAAACTGATCCTACAGGCATCCAGGAATTGTACTACACAAGTAAACTAAAGGGGGGCACCTTTTTCCAAGCTTTGTCTGAGGGGAGGCCCCCAGTCTTAGACTTTGAAAACCCCCTGCTCTATACTGTCTAAGACTAAAGCATCATGTTTTGATCGACTGTGTGGATATTTGTGAACCCCACCACTGTGGGGATATTTCAAGGTATGGTGCTATAGACAGATATGTAATAGTGATGTGTAGGATTTTAAATATTTATCTCAACAACTTGTGCTGGCTTTGATGAGCTTCCCAGAGCTAGGATTCAAATTTAATATGGTTTATAGTGTTTAGATTCGTTCATGAATGTGGTTTTGAAGCAAATATGGCTCACTGACTGTTTCAGTTATCAGCTCGGGAAGGTTGAACTGGCTTATGAATTGGGCAGGTAAAATATCCTGACACACTCAAAAACAAGAAATATGATGATATCCTTTTTTTGCTTCATTCAATTAATTCAATTCTATTACATTCATGTGTTAGGGACACTTAGATTTATTCACCCCCATCGCTCTTGCCCCCCATTCACCGCAGTTTCTACCCACTGGTGGCTTTGAATCCAACAATACAATGTTGCTCGAGGGTGTTGAAACATCTTGCCATTTACCACTGGATCATTTTACCTGCAATAGCAGCACACTTTCCCTACTCGTATTTCCAGATTCCATGTGGTTGCTTTGATTCCTCCTACTAATTGCTGTAAACACTGCAACAAAGTACAACCAGGGATTGTGACAAATATGTGAACTTAATTTTCCCCTCCAAAATAATGACTTGTAAGTGGCTGTGACAATGATTTCACTTCCAGTGATAAGCTTGATTAAAACTCACTGCAATAATGAACAAAACCTATTCACTCTTATAATACTGTTTGAGCTGTAAATCAAAAATGCACTAGGAAAATTAATAATGATAATTATTGCATGGCAGAATGACAGGTTTGAACCAATCACTGAAGCAAAACAAATTAATGTTGCAAGATCTCTCATTAGAATGTCAGTTTTAATAGTTTTAATGTAAGGATCATGGCATTTCCTACAAAACTGAAAATGCAGCATGATAGAATATTAACTTCAGCATCTTCAGGCTATATTAGGATGTGGCAAACAGGATGAAATTAATAACAATGTTGACTATGCAGCAGGTTATAAGTGGGGGGAAAAAAATCTATCCGTATGTAATGACTCAAAATTGTATCTGCATATTATGCCTCTGTCTTGGAGCCTGTAATCCCCTAGAAAGGGGCTTGTTTACTCAGTATGGCTTTTAATCAGTGTAACTCAACTAATAATCTGTCTGAAGGGCATCACTGTGTTTGCCTGCAACAGTCAGATCCTGCTGCTGTCCGGTCCTCACTGCGAGACAAATCAAATGCAAAGTCATTATTACACTATAATATGACATTTCTATTCCTTTCCACTAAAAATGGATATCTTGGTTTAAACATAGGAGGTGAAACAGTATTTTGTATGTTTTGTGTAAAGTAGACTTAATGTTATATTATGAATGGAGATTTTGTCTTGTTTGATATAATCATAAAACCTCCTTCTTTCCCTTGCTCCATTATTGGATTTCTCTATTTGTACATGTGCTGCTAGGCATATTTGTGGAACAAACCTGTGTGCCTTTCAATCTTTGACAAGTATCTCCATGAGCTGACAGCAGTGTTACATATTTTGTTGCAGATATACTCCTCCAGATGTGCCAGTATGTTCACAGTTGTTGGTTCACATCTGTGCTTGTATGCACATCTGTGTGTTCCTGTGTATGTGTGTGACGCATGTACGTAGGTGTATGTCTGCAGACATCTGTTTTTGTGTCTGTAATCTGTGAGTGTCCATGCATATCTGTGCCTTTGTGTGTGTTTGCATGAATGCACAGGCTTTTTTTTGGTTGCTTCTCATCCTACAATTTTGTTTTCTCACAGCGAGAAGGCTTCATGTACCTACAAAAATACACGTGTGCATGACTTTTGAGTTTACAGGTGTACACTTGCATGTAAGAATGTAGACTAAAGTCTCACTGTGTATGAATTCTTGTTACAGTTGCCAGTGGCTGCAGTGTAGAAGATGTCTTAATGTCCCTGAGGAGGACAGGGTCAACGGGGGAGCAGCTGGACAGTAACGCATGCCTATTCACCAATCCTTCACTGGCCTTAAGTCCTATGGGCCCTAACTGGGGCCTCATGGGAGCTCACTAGATTGCTTGATACTTGAATTCTCCATGTGGGGGCCATTTTCTGAGCAATTGCCCCTCCTCCAGAGGCAATTTACAATTACTGCCACAATATTTCATCGAAAGCAGGTTGACACTTTGCATACAGTGCCATGACTTTCAATCATAGTAAAAAAAAAATAGAAGCAGAAGTTTAGTGTAGATAAATTAATTGTTAATCAAGAGGTTTAAAAAAAAGATTAATCAATAAATTCATCATTAGATTCATTGACTAATCCAAAAAAAAAATTGTTGGATTAATCTACAAAAAAAAAATGAAAAAAAATAGCCCTATTTCTGACCACATGATGAAGATTTGAGAATTTGTACTTGACAATACTGTAGAAAACATTGTCAATAATATTTTGATGGCACATGACAACATAGGCTATATAAGCTGAAGGCATTAGGGGTGTCGCAATATTGATGATAACCATAATATTTAAAAGGTGAAATACTGATATCATATTAATATTAGACATATGATGTCATATAATGCAGCCTTGTGGATTCTTTGTTTAACAGTTCATTTGGTTGCCTTTTGTGACCAAGGAGGTGTTGGGACTCAATCACACATACTCAGTCGTAACCTAGTTTAACACCCACGCACATGTGATCTCAACCAGCATGTGGTCTGAGTTCCCTAACAAAGCAACACTAGGTTTCAGACGCCATCTTGGACATGAATCCATCACTTGGCATTGGAAAATAAAAGTAATAATGCTGTTATTATTATTTTTATTTTCCAATTTCCTATAGATATTGCAATAATGTTATTGATATTGATATTGCTGGGGGGGGGGGGGGGGGGGGGGGGGGGGGGGGGGGGGGGGGGGGGGGGGGGGGGGGGGGGGGGGGGGGGG
>JBBPCS010005945.1:0-10146 GCA_037974645.1 Hollardia meadi
TAAATTCTGAAATATGGATTCTTCACACACATGTTCAACCCGGCAGCACAGAAGATCCAAACAATCAGCACAGTTTGTGTGAACTTTTGTCATAATTGGAGTATAAATTCTTAAGGTATGACTAAACATTTGTTTACTAGGTCACAGTGACCTTGACCGTTGACCTCTGACCACCAAAATCTAATCAGTTCATCCTTGAGTCCAAGTGAATGTCCGTGCCAACTTTGAAGAAATTCCGCGAAAGCAAGAATGGCCAAATGATGAATGATCAAACTTGTTGCAGCAGAGGCTGAGATAATCTGACTTTTAGTCCCGAGTGTACAGTTTGTAATGCCGACTTTTCGATATAAGTAGGGAGTATCAACTCCAAGCCGAGGTAATCCTGATAGCATCATCGTTTCAAAGCGCAACAGAAGACAACTGTTTTCCTAAGATGAGCGGAACTATATGAGCTTAATGTGTAAAATCAGTGTCACTCCTCTTTAAAACGCAGCTGAACCACCAGCTGAAATCCTCCAGCGCTTTAACTTCTCAACTTGCAGTGATGTAGACATTTACTCCAGGGGGCGTCGGTACATTTTGACGTTCCAAACATTACACCAGAGAGGGCAGCGGAACTCAGCCTGCTATCCAGTTAGTTTAAAATCAAATACAGTAGTGCTGGCCTCTTTTTGAAGGGGGAATAGGAGAGGAAGTAGATTGTTAAATTAAAGAATAGAATATAGGATCTAAACAAATATAGAATAGTGCTTTAAAAAAAAAGGTTTGCTAAAAGACTTGCTCTTTCTAGAACATTACCTCCATTCATCCTCACAAAGAGTCAGACAACCTTCAAACTACCCGTGTTGTCCGGCACCAGAATGATTAATATAATGCAGTTTGACTTGACAACTTATTTCGAGCACTTCAGTATCTCTATCATCTTAGCTGTCCTATATCTTATCAGGATCAGAAATTAAGTCTGTGAGCATGACTGACACCTGGAACACAAGACAATGACGAACACTTTACAGTAATGTATTCAGTACAAGGTTAGAACGCCATCCCATTGATTAGTTCATTAACGGTGAACCCAGTGGGACTCAAATGGGAGGCCTGTTCTCCTGCTGAGTCTGGTGTCATTTCACCTTCCAGGAAGTGAATTTTCATTACATAAAGGGAATCTTGTTCCATCAGAAAATGAGAGAAAAGACTCAATAATTACGCTTCAGTTCTGATCTGTAGGAGAGATCTTTTCGCATCTGTCTAGGCCCGTGATTAACAGTCCGTCACATACTCTCCCCCTCCTCTCTCACCCTGAGAAGCCCTGCACCAGCTGAAAACACTGATGAGGATATTTTTCAGATTCACACTTCACCACTCTTCCAGTTCTGTCAAACTTGTTTTACTCCTTGTAGGATTCATGAACGGCAGCATCGCTCGCTGCTAACTCCCCATGGGACCTGCCAATCTCTGACGCCAACACCTCCCCAAGGCTCGCCATTCACACACATGGCATTTAGTATTCCACACACAAACGCACACACACAGCAGCAGGCCCGTTGTCAGGGCAGACAGCCGTGATGTTTGCTGGAGGCGTGGAGCTTAGCAGTTCCAGGCAGGTCAGACAAGAGGCAGAGCAGCACAGATTGACTGGGTATCATGAAAATCACCTCAAACAGCCCGAAGTTATTCGTGAGGGGTGGGTATTTTATTTTATTTTTTTTTTAACCTTCGTTTTCAAATTTGGTTTGGTTTGGCTTGGTTCGTTTTACCAACACAAACAGACAAAACAAGCAACTCAGCACAATTTACAGTGACATAAAAAGAGAAAAGCAGCAAGTCCATACATTTAAGAAGAGGGAACCAGCAAAGATAGATGACTCAAATATTGAATTGATCATCAAAATCTCGTGTTTTCTTCAAATACAAAAATACTCTGTTCCAAATAATGACAAACAATCTATAAATATGTGTAAGTTACGTATTTACACACTCCCCAAGGAGAGAAATTAGTCTCACAATGGTCACAAATGTGTAGTACATGATCTTCAAATGAAAAAAAAAAAAAAAATGTGTACAACGCTTTACGCATAATTTACTCAAAAATGCATGTTCCAATCCACACACAAATTCCACGCAGTTTGAACGCACATAAAACGGTTTTACAAATGCCCGCATCACAACCTGAATGAATATTAATATTTGACTTACTGGTTTTTAACTTCAACTGATCATTTTGGCTTTCGAAAAGCTTCCTGCGTCCAAAAAAAGAAGACGATTTTCTAAAAGTGTTTATTAAACATGAACAGACTTGCAAATTAATATACAAATACCAGAGATTGGGAAATAAAAAAACCTATTCAAGCCTCCAGGAAGGGTTGACTTCAGGTCCTCTGCTGTGATGTCTTAGCCGGCAGCTGCCGGGAACACTCTACCCCATCTGCATTTCAGCTCAGAGCTCAATGTAATTTGCATTTTCATAATTGCATAAGAGGTCCATTTGAAATCAAAATAAAATGCTTTGCGCCCCCCAAAAGCTGCCCTTTTGTAATTTGCATATTCATAAACTCGTTATTAAGAGAGAGAGAGAGCAGGAAAACTGTCCCGTGGAAGAAAAAAACCATAAATGTGGTCCAAGCAGTTCACCACACTAAAATACATCCCACTATAAATAAGCTCCGTGAGCACTGATACTATTACAAACATTGCCTGGTCCCATACATGTACAGCTCATGTTTAAATGAACACTTTCATCCCAAAGCTATATCATAACATACATTTGAGCTCAAGGTACTCATCGACATCTAAAATTGTGATGCTGACTTTAATATCGGTTTAACAACGTTTTTATTCCTATTCCCTGAAGAGTTTCCTCTTGATGTAAGTGCGCATTTTGTGGGAGCAGATGTCACATTTTCCAAACGGAGATCTCACTTGGTGATTAAAATAAATATTTCCATATGGGAGAGGAATGAGTTGGTGTGTGCACTCGCAAGTGTGTGCGTCAAGGGCCGTGGCTCAGCGTCACCTTCCTTCCCTTTATCCTCCTACTCACTTTCTGTGCATCATTAAATGAAATACACACACGCTTTGTTAATCTCCCTGTTTATTTACCCCATAAGGAGTCCACAAAAGCTCAAATATCTCTCTCACACACACCCTCCAAAAATGTCCTCACACAAATCAGCGTCTGCTCTCACAATCCAAAGCAACAAATGTCCATCACTTTTCCTGCTGACAAACAGTTTGCATTGACATGTGTCCATAAACCGGCACAACAAACATGCGTATGCATTCACAAACACTGTTGTGTGGGCTGGTGCGTAGTGTAATCTCCCCGAGGGGTGATGACACATGTGCAGCCTGTCTTTCAGGCTCCCCGTGGGAAACTGGGAACCAGCACAGTGCCATGGGTCAGTTGGAATAAATGAGGCTTATTGGGCTAAAGACACTGAGGCTTAACTAGACAAGTACAATAAATATCTGTAGACCACAGGAGCAAGGACAGTCCGCTCAGCCAGTGCAACTGTTGAAACCCAATCTGGATATTGGCTTGTATGGAGGGGGTGAGCGGGTGGATTCAGCCAACATGGACGCCCCCTTGCTTCAGACAATCTTTGTGGCTGCGCACTCAGTTGCCAGGCTGATATGTACGGAGCGAAAGCAATGCCTACATTAGTTGGCTTGCCTTGTGTCGCATTCCTAGCGACTCTTAGTCTGAGCCCCGAGCGCAGCAGCTTACATGTGTGGGCCACTGTCAAGTGCTTCAAGAGTTATGACTCAAAGAGGAGTCGTTCAGGCTGTTTCGGGTAACTGGGCGCTGGACAGTGTTGCACATCAAATGCAACATGAGACAGTGAGTTGCATTCAACTCCATCAACTTAGGATTCTGTTGCATTTATTGTATGGGAAAGGTAACTTTTAATTTAGTGGATCGTTTGCAATGTTGATAACAAAAACGTTAACCATAGACGACTCGCAGGGCTGGTTAGGGAGCAACTGCAGCTGGCAAGCTAAACACTAAAACACTAGCCAAGAACATGCTACATGCTAACTGTTACCAAGTTAGTTAGTGACTAATGGGACCATGAGTTCGTACAGTTTAGGCACCATGCTAGCTTTCTTTCTCAAACAACTTGCTATTGGTCAACCATGTAAATGTGTTCACTGGAATCAATGGGAAAGATTTGCATGGATTTACCTCACCTGAGAAAATTAATAAAAATATTGTTCCGAAGTTCAAGAATGAGCTTTCACGTTTGAACCTGACTTTAAGTTTTGATGATTTTCAAATAAAAATAAGTAAATCTAACAATACGAACACTAGATTCAGGTTTTAGGTCCCTGTTTCTTATCCATCGCATCTAGTGCACAGAGGAAAATGATGCCAAACCCAGCAGGTAAAGATTCAACATTTCTAAGAAGAAGAAAGATGAGAGGAACCGAGCTGAAACCTGAGGAGGTACTCCAGAAATACAGCAGATGGTAGACACACACAGAGAGACCTAAACATGGGCAGAATGTAAAAAATGTCAGATTAACTCAAAACACTGAGTTTTAAGAAGCGAGACAAGTCGTTGACCTCAATGTCCATGCACAAGGACCCTCTACCAGCTTGCCCCCTGCCCCACCCTGCTCTCTGCAACACAATTATGACTGTTATGCCTATTTTCTGCCATCGGCCTCCATCCACACCAGTGAGGTCAGTCCAATTCCCTTCTCACTTCCTGCAGGAAGCTGAGGTTGAGCTGGGATTGGGCAGACACACAACAAACACACACACACACACACACACACACACACACACACACACACACACACACACACACACTGCTCTCCAGAAAACAGAGCAACCCATCCCAGTCTGCAGCAGACACCATGTGAAGATTTTGGACAGTTTATTGTGGGATAGTGTGCACGTCAAAATATTAACACACCAGGCTTTATAACTTAAACAGACAAACAGGGGCAGCAGCACGGTGTGGAGAGTTTTTGAGGGCTAGCTCTGTTACCAATATTTAAGCACCGAAGCTGATGTGTGCCTAAATATGAGAATATGTCACATGATAAGTAAAAATTTCCTTGGATAAATTAAAAGTTGAACACACGCCACTCTCATGTTGCTTCCCTGCGGGCAGCGTTGGCAGTTACCGGTGGATCAGATGCTTGCCTGCCTTCTGGTCCTGGTGATATTTACAGTACACTCGCACTCACCCACCTTCCCAAAGAACACTGATTAAATGGGATGGGGAAACAGCATTGTCCTTCCTGCTAATCCACTTTATCACACAACCAACCCATAAAATGTGTAGCACAATGGCAGTCAGTATTTTTTTTTTTAAAAACCTCTGCTATGGTTTTGACTAACAGCAATTATGATCTATTTTCACATGCAGAAATTTGTCCTCACAACACACAAACTCTATCACAAAGGCTGCAGAGTCACGCTAAACCGCTGACAAAGCCTAGAGTCAAGCCACAGCAAATTCTGGTTGTATATTAAATGCACCTGATGTTGCCGGACGCTTGTCTGGCTCTGCAGAGCCCGTCAGCTTAATAAACTGTTCATCAATCACTTTAAGGTACACAGAAACACAGGCCCTGGCTGGTACAGAGGTTGGCAGAGATGGATGGCACAAGACTCCACTGCTATGATAAAATACAGGAAGATGTCCACACATATGAAGAGGCCTGTGTAGATGGGACGTCAGAAGAGTCAGAAAAAGCTAATACTGCATGTTTTTTCTACAAATGTCAAATATAAGAAGGTTCCAA
The DNA here is from genome assembly GCA_037974645.1 of Hollardia meadi. Classification (NCBI taxonomy): domain Eukaryota; kingdom Metazoa; phylum Chordata; class Actinopteri; order Tetraodontiformes; family Triacanthodidae; genus Hollardia; species Hollardia meadi. The sequence goes on from JBBPCS010005945.1 coordinate 5,758, forward strand.
GCTTTCAGTCATCACAGGCAAAACATTCAGAAGCTGTTGATTTGGCTTGGAACGCTTGGAATAATAGCCTATGTATTTTGTTTAAGTGATCTCTTCGTTACCGATGAAACCCGAGTGATGTTTAAATCAACTGGCTACCAAGAAATCTGCAGCATCTGCTTGGCTAACCATCAGTCCTCTTGTTAAAAGACTTCTTTTTTTTTTTTTTACTACCAGCAGGAAAATACATGACATGAAAATTTTACCTTTAAAAAAAAAAAAAAAAAAATATATTGTAGAAAACGTCCATTGACTCAGAACACGTAACCTTTAAAGTTTAACTATTAGAAGGTGGAGTGTGTAGGATTTAGAAGGAACTGGCAGAATACAATATTCATAATAATGTTTTCATTAGTGTGCACTTAAAGAAATATTGTGTTTTCTTTACACCAGAATGAAAATTTTTTTATCTACGGAGGACGTGAGGCATTTTTCACGTTTTTAGCGGCCTCCGTAGGGAAGGATCAGAAGAGATTCCTCACCACTAAATCATGCACACTTGATCTTTTACATTTAGCTCCAATATGCTGTTGGCTGTTATGGCCTTAAAGCCCATTACACACCGAATGGTCAAAGTGTTGTCATTTTGGTGGGATTTTTTTTAAACACACAGCTGACACAAGAGTGTGATCAGTGAAGGGAAGACGGCAGCCACTGAGGCCTCAATGGTAATATAATGCAGTGTAACAGCAGCACGAGAAGAGAAGGGTTCAAAAGACAACAGACTCAGTAATGTCAGTTATGCAGCAAAAGTTATCTGGTCATTTCAGGGTGTGTCTTATTCCTTAATTTAAGTTTTGATTTGTACAAGAACAATGTGATATTTCAAAAATGGCATACTGTAGTCTCATTATAATTGGTAAAAAAAAAATCCCCTCTGTGCCTCTGATTATTGGTGTGTGTCCGCTGATGTTTAGTTCCACCACAGGTGACAGCGACCATCACTAGTCTGAGTGAGTCATACCCTCAGAAACAGTTACACTCCCAGAGCAGGACCTCACCCGGAACGCAAAGGTCACTGATGTCAGGCCAGACAGACCAGAAACAAAGCGGCTGCGCCTCAGCTTAAAGCCATAACACACCCTCCTTCCTGTTTTTAAGGAAATATCATGCCTTGAGTAGACTGTGTGTTTGTGTTTAAACAATTTTCACACTTGGCTCACCCAGTATCTTGCATTATAAATGCTTGATTAAGAAAAGATTCACTAGCTTACGTCACTAGTAGAGGAGTGGTTAAACATCAGTCAAGTCCAGCCAAACAGTAAACTAAGATCAAGATATAATTAGCTTTCAAATCACATGCTACGGTAGGTTAAATAGACACACCCACACATGCACGACCCTGCACTGACTAGAGCTGAAGTAGCCTGCTTTCAGCTCCAACATGGGTTTAGTCAAACCTAATTTCCAGACTTAACACCTACTTCATTTGGAGTGATTTGGCCTTCTGCTCACCTCTAACAGATTTGACATCATGGGGTGGGAAAAAAAAAAAGTCAATATTGGACATGGAGCCTGATGACGATATTACAGGATGTTCATAGCCAGAATGTGAAATTCTTAATCCGAAGAGATTGTCCGTATACGTCTCATAATGCTGTGCTTTCCACTTCAATACAGACCCTGACAGATGTGGAAAAGAGATTGAATCCACAGTCAAATTGAATATATATATATATTTAGCACAAAACACCATGGTGCACTGTGAGGGAGGCAGCACTGGCAATTTGCTGAGTATTATATTAAAAACCGAAACACAAAGGGACATCTCGTTCCATGTATTTTCAGCTTGTAAGGTGAATGCTTAAAATAACTCTGGTCTGAATAAAACACACAGCTTTATATAAAGAGTTTCACTAAAGCACAAGAAGCCTTTGTTTAACTGGGTGAACACTGCTGCCTCACAGGATTTTCAAAGCATGGTAGACGATTCTTTTCTTCTTGTCCTTTACAGTTTGGTGCACGTGTTCCATGTGTAGTGTTTCAGACTTTGAAGGGAGGTTTCTGTGGTGCTCATAATAGCCTAGCCTCCACAGCAGCCCACATGCCTGGATGTATTATGGCAGGCTAAGACTGAGACCAGACCTCTCTCACCACTGATGTCCAGATGTGCTCCCCTGTCAGTTTAGGTCTGACGCTGATGCTGATGAGTGTGTGCAGTAGTGATCGGGCGGTATCAAGTTTCCGCCCATACACCTGCCCAGCTCAATCACAGCCAGGCCAGCTGTCAATCATGAAGTTTCACCTCCTTTTTAGAGCATCAAATGACTAATTAAAACCAAACTGATCAGCGTGATAAGAACTCCCTAAAATGTCAGAAATCATCTTTGGGAAAAATGTATTTGACAGGTACTGGAGTTTTTAGTTTGGCTCATGTCCCAGCTGCTAACATGTAGGGAGTAGGATTTATGACCTATCCTGAAGCCAGCCACCGGGGGGCGATCAAGATGTTTTGGCTTCACTTTTAGTCGCCCATCTTTATCTTACAGTCAAGGGGAATTACACTTAATAATTCTTGCTGAGATGTGGATGAGAAGATTGATACCACCCTGACGTCTGTCCATTAAATACAAAGCTACAGCCAGGACATCATAGTTTAGCTGACTTTAGTTTATAATAAAGATGGGGGTAAACAGTCGCAGCCGTCCACAGGTAGCAACATATACCTACCAGCATCCCGACAGCTCGCTCATCATAAAGCAAATTTTCCCAACGAACCCAGTCAGCTGACATAAAATCCAGTTAAGACAGAAGCTGCCATAGTTGGGGGTTTTTCTGTGTGTAAAAACGAATGTGGTCATCATTTATTACAGCATACAGCATAAGCAGCAGCTATTAAATGGAAACCTAAATTGAGTCATAACAGAGCTTCAGAGGTTTAAACAGGAGAATTGAATTAGTGTCTTTCTATTTGAGAAACTTTTCATGGCAGGAAAAAAAAATAGACCTTTCAAAAGAATCTCCTTCCTGAATCTCATGGATTAAACATGAATTAACCACATCCCCAGTGTCTTTGCGTCTGCACTGCAGTGAAGAATTTGCAGGAGGCCAAATTGTCCTTCACTTTGAGCTCAAGCCTGCTCCGTCGCCCCTCCCTTCTTTCCCTTCCTCAGTTGTTCCTCTTCATCCATCATGAGCCCCCGGAGCTGACGCAGGTGCTTTCACTAAACCTCCTTGAAGAGGAGCCCACCCCTCACCCCCCTCCTGCCTCCTCCCTCTCTTCATCTCCTTCCACCAATCCTCTCTCCACGCTGCTACTGAAGGAACTCATCAGTGGCCCCTTTTACATCTGCAGGAATTTTAATTGTATATTGTCAAAGAGGTTTGGTTTTTTTTAATCTAGCAAGGGAAGCGATCGAGATCAGCTGGGGGACTGGAATGAGGCTGAGCACGCACACACATACAAAAACACAAAAGCAGAATTTATGAACATCCACACGCTTTTTTTCAAAAGCTTGCTCATAGATGTATGGGCAAAAATACACAAACCATATATACAGTATATATGGATGAGCATGACTGCACATGGGAAAGCAGGCACACTCATTTACAGAGGCTCGGAGACAGGGAAAAGCGGGATGAGAAACCTCTTGAGGAGATGGAGTATGGCAGCTCTGTGATATCACAATTCCCTGTTCCTCCTCTGTTTCGATATAGCTCCAGGGTTTGGAATAAAATGTGATTGATCTGCTGGTCCTTTCGCAACCTTTCTAAAAGCACAGCACAGAGACACACAAATACAATCTGCGGAGTCTACGCTCAGCAGGCCGCAATCATGACACGTCAGCACGGGCCGGTGCTCCACGTCCTACATGCTGCAGAGGGAACAAAGGGTCCCATTGATTTTTACGGAGCTTCAACGAGACAAGACAATGATTCCTTTTTGCAACAGTGGCTGGTAGCACTGGGCAGATTCCCACCAGTGTTCTCTGGGAACTTGGGGACAAAGAGAGGGACAGACAGAGGGTGGGAGGGTCTATAAACTGGGTTGACCTGTCTTCAATGCAAGCGCTGTAGCCCCAGCATACAGCAAGTCAGGGCACAGAACAGCGTGACGGCACATACGTGACTGGGCACATTCAAGCTAACACCGAGCAGTTGCATAATTGATATCACAGCAGCGTTAGTGTTTTACGGAGAGCATCAATATGTTCTTTCACATCAAGTGCTAATTCACACGCCACTGCTCAGAGGGCCTTGCTTAGTTGGCAAACTTGTTGCCAGTGGACAGATGTAAATATAGGCCAATGACGTTAAACCCTCAGGCTCCACTACCGGGGGGGGGGGGGGGGGGGGGGGGGGGGGGGGGGGGGGGGGGGGGGGGGGGGGGGGGGGGGGGGGGGGGGGGGG
>JBBPCS010005946.1:0-10145 GCA_037974645.1 Hollardia meadi
AGTTTCCACAGTTATTCCATTTGTTCCACTGTTACCTGGGGATAGTGACCGGGGAGAACGATGCCTCTTCCCGTTTTAGTTCCGCAATAGCTTACATGCTTCCTCTGTGCCGTAAACCGAACCTTCATTCGCCCCTTGCTTTTGTTCCGTCCTCCAGATGGCTTCATACCAACCAGGAGCGTTTCAGGACTGGAGTGCTGTGCCTGTCTGATTTTGTTGATTTGCCCAGATTGTGTTCATTTAGTCATTTTTCTTATAAATGGTTTCTGTTTTGTCTGTTTTGAGAAGTGAAACACGATCAGGAGTCTGCACAGGTTGTTTTATTTTGAAAATGATCCGGATTCTCTATGCCGTTCCTGTGTATGACTTCCTGCCTGACTCGATCTGTTCTGTGCAGCTTGGTGCGGTTCGGTCCGTGGAGCATAGCGGAGACGACCTTCACCCTGCATCAGTCTTACAGTGTAGAAATCCATCATCATGTTAATCACCTCTGTGAAGATGCTTTGCTGACTGGTTTTTATTCGAAATCTTTCCCCTGCATGCTGATGCGAGTCGACTCAATGAAAAGCAGATAGATAGATATTTAGAGTTTTATCTGATTGGATTGGAGCCGCAGATCTTCGTTCTTCATTAAACCAACAGGCAGTAATGGATTATTTGGTGTGTTTGTTTTCGCAGCAGCTCTGCTTTGTTTGCTGATATTATAACGGCTGAGGAAAAGATAACAGCTTATTACATGGGAATTAAAGTGTGATTGTGTGAGTTTGTTTGCACTGAGCCTTTGTATTATTCTGGAGATTGACAGTTCATTCGTGACCGTGGAAACAGCAGTTGACAATGTCAACTCAAGGTCCACTTTCTCTCTCGTTGTGGAGGTTTTGACATTACAGCCAGATGTTCTCCCACGATTCGAGAGATGATTAAAATCTTTGAAAAGACGCTGAATTATGGCCGAGGTCACAGGTAGGGTCCTGGTTAAAGTGTGTTTGAGACTCATAAACCTGAAGCCATACAGTTCACATTGTTTTCTTATTACTACACTTGACTTTGAGCCATGCTGCTGGTGGGGCTCAGATGGCTGGACTGTTGCTGCAGCTAACAATTATTTTCATTATAGATTAATCTGCCAGTTGTGATCTTAGTTTATGGATCATTTGGCCTATAAAATATCCACCACTCTTCTATGCTCCAAGGTGTCATCTTCAGATAAGAGAAGCAGCACATGTCACATCTGATTGGCTGAGACCAGAGATTGTTGGACATTTTTACTTAAAATATTACCTTAAAAAACAAATCGAGGCTCAAAATAATTCGATCAGTTGTCGGTCAGCCAATTTATTGATTAATCAACTAATTGTTTCAGCCCTAGTTTGAGTGATTGCAATGTAATTAGCTTGGTTACATTCATTGCCGTCCCCCTCAGGATGAATTGTAATAACTCTGCTGATCCTGTTTCCTCTAACATCAGGTCAAAAGTCTTAGTTTGTCCAATACTTTTGTTCCCATCAACCTTTTTAGGATGAATTGCCATGATGGTAAACATGGACATGGAGTGAAGGTTACGTGAGGACAGGCTTCAGACTCGATCGACCGAGCGTCCAGCAGCCTTTACTCATAATGACACTTTGGAGAGGCTGAAGATTTGACGGTCTGATGGATGGAGAGTGAAAGGTCAGCTGAAGAGCAGAGACTTGGATTAGACTGCATGGAAAAACATTGACACTGTCAAATCCATCAAGCTCATTCTGATTGTGTTAAGCTAGCAAGCTAATGTTATGAAAACTTAATGATGATGAATTAATACAGAATGATAAATAATGTAAAATAACACTTTGAATTTGACTGATGTTTAAGATAGCGACTTTTACCACCAATCAGATGGTTACGGCAGGACAACCCAGGGAAACGAAGCTCAAAAAGCACTTTACTGCTTTAAACGTCACAACTAAAGGTGACTGAAATGAGCTATTTAACATTTTAATATTTATTTAAATCATATTGTATCCGGACATTAAGAGTACACAGCTAATAAATGTTTTAGTGAGTAAATTTAACTTCAAACTTTAATAGTGGGGGGAATAAAAACAGGTTTTTTGAAAAGTGAGAGGACGTGACCGCCATCTTGAGTATAAAGCGACCGCTAGCTAAACCCCTTTGCGATAAGATTTTTTCAACAAGCAGAATCTTTTTTTGGGGCAATTAAAACAAAACAGGAGCAAAATTGTAAGGAATTAAGCAAACAGCATGTATATCTGCTATAACGTTAGCAACAAACATTAGCATATCCAGCTAACTAGCAGCCAAAAAGCATCTACATTATTTTGTGGGGCTACGGGTTACAAGTAGGCTAAGTTACAAGTGCCAGTACTCTCACGTGTTGCATATCAGCCAGTATCAGCAAATCATGAAGTATTCTGCAACTTCTACAGTGAATGAAAGATACAAGGAAAGATTTCTGATTTTCACAACATAAATGTGTTGAACCAAGGGGACATCACATTGTGCCCCCTGGGTAATGCAGTTTATTAAGGCCATAATGAATCACCCAGAGGACCTGATATGCAGAAGAGCACCGGCAGCTTGTGAGAAATGCAGAATTGAAACCCGTCCTGGATGCTACTATATCGCTAAAGTTAGCAACATCCTGCTATTTTTTGGCCGTTGGGAAGTTTACACGCTCAACAAACGCAGCTAAACTAATACTCGAGATAGCATAACATTTGTCAAAGTAATGACTTTGATGATGACTCATCATAAAAGCTGTTTCTCTTGAAATGTTTGAAGAGAAAAATACTGCTTGAAAATAAAAAGAATAAAAAACAAATCGAACTCATTTGTTACTTGTATGTTTCTCTCAGTAAGCAGTATGTTAACAAAATATTTAGATCAGGGGTTCTCAACCTTTTTTAACTTAAGGCCCATTTTTCAAAAAAATGTGTTGAATGTGGTGAAACTTTTGGCTAAACATCACTGCCTGCCATTATGAATCCAAATTCATTGTAGTCAGGGTCATATTTCCTCACCACACAGTGATGGCAGACATTAGCTAGCTGTGGCAGACTTTAGCTAGTAATGGCAGTTGTTGGCTAGCTGTGACAGACTTTAGCTAGTAGTGGCATATGTTAGCTAGCTGTGGCAGACTTTAGCTAGTAGTGGCATATGTTAGCTAGCTGTGGCAGACTTTAGCTAGTAGTGGCAGACATTAGCTAGCTGTGGCAGACTTTAGCTAATAGTGGCAGAACATGTTTGTCTGGTGATATTTTTAAATATATCTATATTTTTATAGAGAATAGCTGATTTAGATTTTTTTTTTTTTTAAACAAAAAGCTTTTGTCTATGTTTTACTTCAAGAACTAAACATTTTAAACTTACCACCAACTGTATGTGTGTTTTCATTGCTATGGACCCTCTTACGAGTCTGTAATAAAGTACTTTAAGTAGGAAGTGTTTAACAAATGATCCACTATGCTCATGATCTAAGCACCCACCAACCTTGGTCATATGTTTTTTTTACTTCATGCGTTGCCGTCAGCACAAACAAACTTCAAGCTGATTCATCCATTAACTGTCATCCCTCTCTGCCATATCTCATCTGACCAATCACGACCATCTGTCCAACCTAATTAACTCCGCCACTCCACTCTGCAGACAGGGAGAAGAGCAGATCTGATATGTGGCCAATCAGATTCTTTGTCTCATCTCGTTTCATCATGGCCGAATTATTCTTTAGACATGAGCGTTATGCTCTGTGATAGGCCCAGGTGAGGAGCTGCCCAGCTTCATCACAGCTGATGAGGGGAAGGAAACGGGAGCTGATGGGTGGGAGCAGGGGATGGGGTGGTGCAGATGTGACAGGAAAGGAAAAGTGGTGGGATAAACCGGGTGGGAAAAGAGTTTAACAGGCTTTAGGCAGAATTCATGAGTCAGTGGGCGGCAGCACAAAGTCTCTGATGGTCGGTGGTTTGGTGTCCAGAGGTGTTTGTTGCAGCTGCAGCTCAGGTGGAAACAGGACCAGGACAGGAAACAGAAGGATTCCAGGATCAGCTGGTGTGTTCGGGGCCAAAATCAGTCAGGACCAATCAAATCACATCTTTACTCTCCATTTCAAAACAGTGTGCTGTGCCTTTGGCGGACTGGAACAGGCTGAATGAGAGGAGCAGGAAAACCACAAGATAATAAACCACCTTAAATTAGATCAGCTGTTTGGTTAACCTGCGTTCTGTAAAGATCCAACAGGGAACATCGAATGTTGACTGACATGTCAGCTCAAGATAATGACGAATTCAAGGATATTTAAAAGCTATATGAAATTGGTTTACCAGTGTTATCCCTTTACCTCAGCGTTTCTAAAATTGGATTGGAAAGTAATGACATACCAGTAGCTTAACATTGACTTGATGGATGACATTCTATATTTAGACTGGGACATGACTTTATACAAAATACGCTGCATTGATTTTACTAGTTGGAATCAAAACAGATTTACATCACATTAAATATAGTGTAGGTCAGCTATTCTCAACCCGGCCCACCAGTGAGCATCATCTAGTGGGCTAAATAAAAAATGCCAAATCAAAATGCATAATTTCAAGAATTTGAAAATCACCGGACAAGCTAGCTAATGTCTACCACAGCTAGCTAATGTCTACCACAGCTAGCTAATGTCTACCACAGCTAGCTAACGTCTACCACAGCTAGCTAACGTTCCCTCGGATGCAGTGGCACAAAGTGTTTTTTGAAATGAAAAAGTGATGTACAGTGTTGAGTTGAGTGCTGAGTATGGTGAAATCATTATATATTTTTCTTTATTTATTTCCATTTCTTGGTCATGTTATGATTTTTCTGTCATTTATTTGGGAAGGTGGTCCTCAGAAATGTGTTGACAATCAGAAATGGACCTTAAGTTAGAAAAGGTTGAGAACCCTTGCTGTAGGTAATGTAGTTTAGAAGCATTTTTGTTATATTTGTTGAAAATCTCCAAAGAACCTGACAGCAATAAAAAAAAAGCTCTAACAAATAAAATCAGGTGTTTGTGGCTGTTACAGGCTTGTAAACCCATCCTATTATTTAATTCTGACCTGCCTGCCTGTGCCGTCATTGTGCATGACCACAAGCAGCACAAGGCTAGGCAGATAAATTGTTAGCGCTATTAGTGAGCTAGGTGCTCAAGAATGACAGAGGAAAGTGAAGATTTCCCAATGCTAAATGTTAGTTTGACAGCAATGAATACTAACATTAGCCACGTCTGTTGTTTGTGTTCAACATTATGATATTTCCTTCCTCAAAGATGCTAGATAAAACAAAGATAATGCATTACATGCTATGCTATGCTAATGGCTAATGTCTAATGGTCGCCTCACTGGGCATTTTTAACACTAACACATGACTTTGACTATTGTTTGTCTATATCAAAACAAATAAACACCAGATACAGTCATAAATTTAATGTTGTGCTTTATGTTGCTGCTTGGTTTTATCTGCTAGCTTAATATGCTCGCTACAGGTCTCTGAGTGTGTTGCTGAGGCAGAGACAGGTCTCCAACAAAGTTAATTTTCTCCTGATTTGTCTGACTAAAAAATGTCATTTTTGTGTCAGAATGTTCACAAGACATGTAGCTTGTTTAAAAATGGGTCCAATGTTTATTTTGGTGACTATGGAGCGAAAGAATCGGTTATAATCTTTGCTCATGTTCACTTCTCCGCTAGCCTCTTGAATGGGCGAGGCAGTGGTCTAACCCACGTGACCCAGATACAGGAAATAACTCGGAACTGTCTCTGCTTATATGTGACAGGAGATAGCTGGATATGATTATTGATGATGATGATGCACTGCATTTCACAACAGCTGTGAAGGTACTTATAGGTTTGACATATGACAGACAATCTGGAGTGAATGTCGAATATTCAGCCTAAAACTAACCTTACTTGCTTGTACGGCTCTGAGCCAAAGAACGAGTGTTGCTGCGGCAGTGACAAACATTCAGCGGCTAACGTAATGTTAGCACCAAGCACACACCCACAGCAGTGAGCAGTAACTGCTGTGCCAGGTAGCCTTTTCTGACTGAGCTTGTGTTTATATGATTGTGGCATTTAACAGAGTTGTTCATTTATGTATTTATTAGACTTTTTCAAAAAAGCTAAGAGTTTGTTGAATGTGTTTAATTTGCTGCTAGCACATATCTGCTAGCTGAAGCTACAGGGCCATCAGTGTAGTCTGGCAGTGCATGTTCATGTGTTTCAGAGGAGTGGCCTTGGAGGGAGGCCTGAAGGGAGGGTGGGATTCTTTTGGTTGGATAAATTGAGCAACTCTTGCTTGTTTCTCCATCTTAACCACCCAAAAATAAAAATTCAGTTATTATCGACTCCCTCCCCCATGCTGATGGAAAGTCAGGTGAAGTTTCTTCGTCCACAAAACCTTTCTGGAGCTTCACAGTAAAACGGCGTTGCAACATTCTCCTAAACAACTGAAGAAGCTGGGGACTCGTTTTAAAGCTCGTCCGGCATAATCCAAGTCTCCAGAAGCCCAAAGATCCTAAACTCATTTTAAAAGACGTTATTTACACTCTTTATTTATCTTCACTGTAGCTGCTCAGCTAAAAATTGTTAGCACAAAAAATTTCAGCTTAAAAAAGAATGTAATCAATTTTGGTCCCCAGCTTCTTTAGTGGTTTAGGAGAATGTTGCAAAGCTGTTTTACTGTGAAGCTCCATAAATGTTTTGTTGACGAAAAAACTTTACCCAACTATTTTTTTCATGGGGGTGAGCAGATAATGACTTTTGGGTGAACTGTTCCTTTAAGGTTCTTATTTTCACTGAAATATATGGATAATCTGCTTAAAAAGAGTAAAATTACAGATTGGAGATCATGATGTTGTCATGAGAGTAGTTTTAAACAGATAGAGATAGAAAAGCGTTTGGAGACCCGTCCTTATATCTGACCGTTTGATTGCGGGGGATGGCTTCATGTTGCACCGTGTGCTTTAACGGTTGATCGCAGGATAAATAGGACGAAGGTCTAAGTTGAATTTTCCGCTGCTGGATTAAATCACCACACTGATATGTTCTACTTGTGTCACATGACTTAAGACTGACTCGGAACTTGAGCAAATTTGATTCGGTCACAGCTCACGTCTGACTCATGCATCATGTTGCATGGTGACGGTGAAAATGTTGCTTGTTTTTTTTTTATGCTTGAGGGATTCGTGTGAGTCCAGTTTTTTGGACAACAATGGCACAGAGGAAGAATATCGGGCTGCGATGCACACACGAGTGTTAGGAGATACAATGAGTGTTAACTGTATGAGTGATTTATTAAAATCACATTGAAGGTATTTTGGAGTGCTGCAGAGCCGTCCGATGTCGATGAGCGTTTTGAGGTAAAAGACAAAATGTAGAGTGAGATGAAGAACATATGCATGCAAAAAAAAGGACATTAAAAAGGAGAAGAAATACAAGACCATCTGTAGAGGAAAGAAGAGCAGAGAGAGAGAGAGCGAGGTGGGGATGACACACATGTCGTTGTTGTGAGTAGCAGTTCGGTGCCTCGGGGTTTGGTGCCATTTGGTGCCTGTTTGGACTGTCAGCAACAGAAAACACACAGAAATTCACACACATCAATACAGAAACACACACACTCTCTCTCTCTGGTAAAACAAGGCCTGGATAAGCTGTGCCTCACTAACACACATTTCCCAGAGTCCCCGTTGCGTCCTAATGTAGAGCGCTGCGAGCCTACGGGGCAGAGGGGCAGGGTGGTCGCTGGTTCCAATCCCTGGGACAATCTGGCCTCGGGGACATGAGCAGAAATCTTACTGAATCATGTTTTTAATCCCAGTATATTCCTGATGACTGAACACTGTCAGATTACCATGGAGGCAATGGAGAGGCGAAAGCCCCGCCCCTTCCGGTATCTCCCATGGGACATTATTTCAGAAAGAGGCCGAGCCGAGGTATCGAGTTCCCGCCGATACACCCGTCCACCCAATCGCGAGCAGGGCTCAGCTGTCAATCATGACGTTTCAGCCCCTTTTTATAGCATCAAATAACTAATTAAAGCCAAACTGATCAGAAAAATGAACACTTGAACAAACATCAGCGTGATAAGAACTACCTAAAATGATAGAAACCATCTTTGGGAAAAATTTATTTGACGTGTACTTTCAGTTTTTAGTTTGGCCCATGTCCCATCTGCTAACATGGGGTGGGTGAGGGGTTTATGACCTATACTGCAGCCAGCCACCAGGGGGTGATCGAGATGTTTTGGCCTCACTTTTGGGGAGCTCTCATGTCGGCCATCTTTATGGTCTGGCCATGTTGACAGCTGCAGCTCTGTGAAAGGAGAGTTAGCCTGTTCTGTTAGCTAGCTAGCATGCGGAGCGGCTCTACAAGGTTTCAGTGAGTGTTAAACGACACAACGTCACTTAAGCGACTGTTGGGTGTGTAGTGTTTCTAATTATGTATTTTCACAGTCTGATACTTCAACAGTTTGATGACAAACTTCGACTTCCTTGAGTTGTAAAATTATATTTTCTTTTACATTTTGTTTTGGACAGATCCATATTTCACATTCATATTTCAGTCCTGTTTTATTACATTAACATAACAAGTTGTCGTCAACACGTTATCTTCACTTCTGCTCCGCTCCATGTATCAGGATACGGCTAGCAGGTTAGCTTAACACTTTGCACGGCTAAGTTCTGAACCGGCTAATTACTGAAACGAGTCTTTTACCGACATGACAGAAGTACAATAATTATACTGCCTCGACGAGATAGTGCAGCATCGTGAAATACAGAGAGAGGATTGAGTTCTTTATGAATGTCATGGAAGTAATATTACAGTGTGTATCATCAACGACCGCTAATGACAGCAGAAACACACAGATGAGCAGAGCGGCAGAACACCCTCAGTACTGAACATCCTCACAGTTCTCGAGTAAACTTTGGTCTCTAAATCTGCTCAAAACTGAGATCAGTTTTGATTTTGGTTCTCCACAATATTTCATGGCCCCCTGGAGCAGGAAGATTTGTTGGTCTGTTAGTTAGGAAGCAGCGAGTCAGTGAGACAGTCAGGTCAGTGAATCATCCGGTCATCATCCTCTTCCTCCTCCTCCATCATGTACTGGTGTCAGACTGTGAGGACGGACTCGTCTCAATGGGAGTCGCTGCCTGTTGTGTCACATTGCTGCGCCCTCACTTCCTGTTTGTCATGGCTGGTGTTTACATTCAGTCTGCAGCCACTGGCTGTCGGGTTCACACAGTGCAGCTGTCTGTTTTTCAAATTTCTGATACTGTACGTGTTGATATCCCTGTGTCGTATTTACTCTTTATAAATAACATGGCTGCTGCCTAAAGATGGAAGTAACATTTAAACCTGTTACTGTAATCGAGTTGTTTTTATTTTGTAAAGTTATGAATCCTTTCAGGTTACTCAAGATAATCCACAGATTCATGGAGAAACTATTTTCTTTCTGTATCACCGCACAGAAGGAAATGTGATACTCATGGACGAGAGGCTAGCTAACTAAGCTAACTAAGCTAGCTAACGTTACAGCTCAGCCGAGGAGGACGCCATTAATGTTTACATCCTCCTCCGGCACGAGCACGAGCCTCTCGTGGATTATCTTGAATTTTAGTTTTTTAAATGTACTTTTTTGGCGCTTTGATTCAAGATTATCTTGAGTCATGATTGCTGTTGAGTGAGGGATTCCACCTGTATTCTGTCTGTTAGCATAAAGATAAACAGGATAAACCTGTAGAATAAAGAGCCTGAATATTAACATGAGGTAGTTGGAACGACTCGCGGTTCCTTCAGAATGTGGAGGTGTTCCTCAGACCGACGTGATGTGAACAGACTCCTCTTGTGGTGGGCAGCTGACTGACTCAGTGACTGATTCTCTTTATATTCTGGATGTGTTCGGCCTGTTGGTGCAGTTGACCGGCTGCAGTAGGAGGACAGTCTGTGCACATGCGAGCGCATCCATGCTGCATCAGTGTGTGTTCGTATTGTTTGTGCAGAAACTGGCGTCATTGATGTGACACTGTAACCCACATAAATCAGATGGATTTCTAATCAGTGTGTGTGTGTGTGTGTGTGTGTGTGTGTGTGTGTGTGTGTGTGTGTGTGTGTGTGTGTGTGTGTGTGTG
>JBBPCS010005947.1:0-10141 GCA_037974645.1 Hollardia meadi
CACCTTAAATAAATTTTTCCCAAAGATGGTTTCTGTTGTTTTAGGTAGTTCTTATCACACTGATGTATGTTCAGGTGTTCATTTTTCTGATCAGTTTGGTTTTAATTATTTATTTAATGCTATAAAAACTGGGGTGAAACATCATGATTGACAGCTGAACCCTGCTCATGATTGGGCGGGCGGGTGTATGGGCGGGAACTCGAGGCCGCGGCTCCGCTGCCCGGTCACTACTGCGCAGACTCTGGCTCCGAATGACGTCATCAGCGCAAGATGGCAGCGCTCGTATCCAAACATTTCTGCTTCACTTTTGTACAATGGGAGGAAGTGGAGACGAGTCGTCCATCTTTATTTATGTCAATGGTCTGAACAGTTAAACTGCTTCCTGGTGGAGAGGTAACATGAACCATGAAGCAAACACAGTGGAGAACTGTTGATTGCTGATACTGTGTGTGTGTGTGTTTGTGTTTGTGTCTGCATCTGGCTGTGCCAACACTGCTGTTAGCCCATAAGGCATCTCTGTATGTGTGTGCGTGTGCATGTGTGTCATCAAACAGCTTAACATCAGCACAATCCAAATGACTGTTTCCAATTAGTGCCGTCCCTCTCTTTGCTCACAGATTGCACCCCCTGTGAACTCTGTGTTCATTACATTAAAGAGTGCGGGGGAAGAGCGAGTGTGAAATGCCAAAGAGCAATTTGGAAATGCTTTCAACAGCGTTGAGCAAAGGACATTTATTGGACTTTTAATGAGCCTCTGTGATTTGGCAATCCATGTAGAGATTTAAATGGATGTCACCGATGATCTGTATCTCTGCCCTCTTTTGTTCTCTCTTGTTGTTTGAATTTATTACAGTGCAGAGCGCTGTGCTTTTGTCACTTAAGTCTGGCTGCTTTAAAGGAATTTAAGCGCCTTATTGTGCAGTTTAAATTTTGTAAATTGGTGAAAAGGCTTTGCACTCCATAACAGGAAAATGTGTTTTGTGCACACTGGCTTTCATAGTTTCCGAATGGCATTTGACACGTGGAGATCTGTATTCCTCTGCTTCATCGCACACGAGTGCCACATTGGACCAACAGAGGAAAGACAGTCCAGACGTCTGTTATTCTGCCTCGAATCACGTTCTCTATCACTCATACTCTGTGTGGAGACATGTGGGCACAGATTGGACTTTTTTACTTCACAGAAACATGGCGACGTATTCTCCATGGATAAAGTTATGCATATCATCTTGAATGATTAAGAAGGAAATGTAGTAAACACAATAAATTAAAAACAGATTGGCACTGCAAGTGATTAGCCTGATAAATAGCATACTTAAATAGCTATAGGCATTTGCATTAGTACAATATTGAGGTGTATGTGCTAACTTTTTGATTTTCTGCTGCTTTATATTTCAAAGTCACTATATCCATTGATCCATTGTGTAGGATTTAGTGGCATCTGAACACCCCGTGCATCACCCTCCCCTACAGTGGACATTACTTTCTGGAGCCAGTGTTTGGTTTGTCCGTTCTGGGCTACTGTAGAAACATGGCGGTGCAACATGGACTCCGATGCACTGATGAAAACATAATTATGAGTATTATATCCCAGTTCTGCCCCTAAATCAACCTAAATCCTACACACTGGACCTTTAAGTCTGTAGCTGCTGTGGCAAAATTCCCTTAGCAAACTACAATTATTCTCCATGGCCTAAAAAATGACTGATGATGACTTCTGAGAAATAAAGTCACCCAAGAGGTATGATCCCTTAAATCTCTAATCCCTTAACATCTGTGAGTAATAAGCTCATTACTGGTACTTCATTACTAATTACATTTCAATTGCTGTTCTAAACCAGCAAATGAAAAGAACATACTGGACAGTGATCTTTCATCCATATTCCTGCTCTCCGTGGTCTCGGGAAGACTAATGAATTCGGGGCCGGGTGGAGTCAGCCCGAGGATCTAGTGAAATATCCCGACGCTCTCATGAATGCCAGACTAAGATATTGTAATGCAAGCTGGATGAGTCACAGCTGCCCAGAGCCAAGGATGAGCGTACAGAAACACAAACACGATGTGCATACACTCACACCCACATCTGAATAAAACATCGAGGGGTTTCTGTACAGCAGACACTTCTGAATATGCGAATATGAGTTTTGTTGCATGCAGAGTTTTTGATGAGTGTTCTAGTATGGGCTGTTGTCTGGCGTTCTTTCTGAACAAACTGCTTATATCTGACCTTTAGAAAAGTTGAACTGTTGAATTTTTATACCCTGAATAAATATCTATTCTTCTTTTCAATAATTCATAAACAAACGTTTTGGAAGATTTTTGGGAGATTTACCTGCCTTCGTGCTGAGATTGTTTCCACTCTCTTATCTGTACAGTGAAAATGAAGCGGGAGACCGTTATCTTACGCTTTTTGTTTCCACAGAGTTTTGCTTTGTGTCCGTAATTCCATATAAAATGTGGGGTACACCCTGTGGTGTTCAAAGTTAGAAACGTTTTGTCTGTTTTTTTTCATCCAGTCTTATGGAATATACTCATGGAGCATCATCGAGACAAAAACATACGGAAGAGGATTAGGGCCACATTTGAAAAATTGACTTGAGTTCTGACTTTTTTCCTCTGAATTCTGACTTTTTTCCCCTCAGAATTCAGTGATTTTTCTAAGAATTCTGAGAAGAAAAAAATCTGTTTCTCAGAATTCTGAGAAAAAAAAGTCAGAATTCTGAGATTAAAGTCTGAATTCTGGGGGGAAAAAAAGTCAGAATTCTGAGAAAAAAGTCAGAATTCTTAGATTAAATTCAGAATTCTGAGATTAAAGTCAGACTTTGGAGAATAAATTCAGAACTCAAATAATTTTTTTTCCACACATGGCCCTAATCCTCTTCCGTAAAAACTGGACCGATAACGCACAGCGAAAAAAAGTGAGCCTGCCAGGTGTGCACGCACTCTATATGTTAAACAGCTAGCATGCCACCAATGGTAGCTATATGTGACATCGAACTTATTCAAGCAACTGGATTGAATGAAAAAGCCTGTTAGCTAATTAGTTTCATTTTGTGCTGACACAAAAGTTAACATTTTTCAACGTACTCGAGGCAAAAAAGGAGGAGTTTTGCAAACACTTAGCCAATCATTGAGGTTCTCATAGGAATAATTTTTGCACATCAGGTTTTGTGCAAATGAAACAACTGAGATATATTGTGTTGAAACTTTAGAGGTGCTGACAGGCCAGATGTTTCTCACTGCTTCCAGTCTGTATATGCTAAATTAAGCTAACCGGCTGCTGGTTCCAGCTACATAAATACTGCAAAGACATGACAGTGAAATCAAATCTCCTCATCAAACTCTGGGCTGAATAGTGAATAAACATATTTCCCAAAATGTTGAACTAGTCCTTTGATTAAATGTTGTGTCAAGTATTTTTTTTTTTTTTGTGCACTGACACGACTGGAGAGGTATTTGGAGCTGCTAAAAAGACGAGAAAAAGTAAATAAGAGGATTGAATGTTTGTGAATAGAGTTGTTATTATAATAGAGTCTTATGAATAGTGAATCCAGGCAGTTGAGACACATGCAGCGATGAAGAAATGAGGCACACTGGCAGCAGCTCAGTCGGAGCGTACTGAGAAAAAATATGAAGTGAAAGAGCTCCTGCTGCAGAGTCAGTGGGGCTGTTTGTCTGTGATTCTGCGGATTCTGGGGGGAGCAGCTGTGCAGGTTAGAGCCCAGTCGCAGGTTAGTAATGTCAGGGGGAGGGTGGAGACAGCCAGCAAACAGCCTATTACTCATTAATGCGTGATGGAGTTGTCTTTCTTTTTAAAAACACCAGACTCACGTCTCAGTAAATGTAAGCGTTCATCCCTGCAGATACTTATGTGTCTCTAAATCGTGTATTAACATGCCGTGCTCGCTTTGCTCGTATGACTTTGTGAAACTGATACAGAAAAGCAGACTGGGACAGACCCAGTAAACCAAAATGCCCTTGAAGGTTCATGAAACAGTGAGATTAGAAATGAGCAAACAAGCCCCATGATAATGAAGAGTAGTCGGTTTTCGCATTTCATCCTGTTCACATTTGCGCTCTAAACATTAATGTGCGGATGTGATGGCAGTGTCCCCGGTGGGCTGCATAATTTGATTTGCAGGATGCGGCGAATGGGCAGAATCTTCCCACTGCATTGAAACAAAAACTGGTTTTGATCAGAAAAGAAGGCAGCATGCAGCCTGAAGCAAGAGCGAACAGACCTCTGCAGCGACACAAGACAGACCGACTGTGAAACACTCGAGAGTCAAGTGGAAAACGGGGATTTGTTGGGGAAAGGGCACCGTACTTTTTCCAGCAGTGGCAAAGCAGAGAGTGACATCTGGTAACAGTGTGACCTAAATCTTAGCTGAACAAATAGAGTGTTTATTTAACAATATGCCATGCCAACGTATTACATCACAGCCAGTAAAATCTGGCTGAAAAGGAGCAAAATCCCCTGAAGCGTTATATCACAGGGGCATTAAAAAAAAGCAAATGGTCCACCTCCACAGTGCATGTGTGTGTGTGTGTGTGTGTGAGCAGCATGCATTAAGTGTCCAATTGGAGAGTGTGAATGACGGCAGACAGCGAGCCCGTGGGTCTGTACCTCCTTCACTCTCTGGATCATCGGCTGCAGCCAATCAACGTTGACCTCGCAGTGGCTGTCCAGGAAGGTCAAGATGGAGGCCGCGGCCGTGTTGGCTCCACGCACACGTGATCGGATCAGACCTGAGGGAAGCACAGGAGAGGGACGACACTGAAGTCTGAAACCCTTAAAAATCTTATCTACAGTTTGACTCCAATGCATCACTGCCAGTGGGGATGTTTTTGATTTGCTGCAGAGGGACAGATGGCACGAAACTAAAGCACACAGTGGGTGATTGTGAAAGATGCTGTACACTGATTTAACATGTCACAGTCAATTTATTTCTCACAACGACGAGTCCGCTGCCTGTGAACTGCAGTATAATATTTGTATTTAATAGCTCTGTTGGAGTGTCTTACACTGAGAGGGAGATGATTATTCACTCTTTTATTTCATCTTGTATCGACTATTGCTACTATTATTTGAACTTTGGCAAACAAACTAACCAGTAATATTCAAGAAGGGATTCCTTCTTGAAGATTCAGATTCGATTAAATGCTACTGAACTCCATCCCTGTTTGTTATGTTCTGCTATTAAAAGGTGCTGAATAAAGAGTTTTTAGCAGATACCTTTCGTAACAAGGAGGTTATGTTTTCTATTCGGTTTGTCAGCAGGATTATTGGAAAAAAAAAAAAAAGCACTGACCCAATTTTTATGAAACTTGGTGGAAGGGTTTAACATGGACCAAGGAAGTCCCCAATGAATTTTGAGCAGATTCGAATCATAGAGAGGATTATTTTTCACTTTTGTAAACACTGGAATAAATGCCTTACATCTTAAAATCCAGTAGATGGTAGTAAAGGTGGTGATACAACATGACCAAGTGTAGAAAAACAACGGCGTACACGTGAAGGTGCTCAGACTTCATGCAGAGTAGTGATGGGAACTCCAGCTCTGCCACTTGTATGCAACAAACTTCACCAGAGATATGGAGAAAATAATTTTCAAACTTCACGTTTTACGAGAACAAACAATAATATCGAACGTTTGCGCTTATATGAGAGAAGAGGGGACGACTGGTCTTGGTTGCAATGCCTTGCAACAAGGTGTGAACTTGATGCTCTGCTCTGAGGCGACTGTTCTCTCTCTCTCTCTCTCCGCCTCTGCAGTGGATTTCTCCTTCTTTTATTATCGGACCTCATAAAACTGAAAGAAGCTGATCATCTTTGATTACAAGTGGCTGCCTGCATGTTTACAAGTGATGGTTTTTTTTAATAGCTCAAGACTTTTTTGCTGTCAAACAGCTTTTAGGGGTCACATTGTCTCTGTTTTATGGAGAAATATATATCAAACAACTCAGTGTGCCTAAAGGTGGACGTTACATCATTTGAAGCCCTTTGCTCATCAAATAATTTTGACTTTTAGGTGGAAAAGCTTCTAGAACAAACAGCCCTTTGAAATGAAACCAGCTAATTGGATTAGTCTGAAGTACATGTGTCTCGCTCTTTGCCCCACCAACCACTTTAAATTGCTTGGGGGGAAAAAAACACGTTAATTTGGAGCTGAGAGTAAAATCTAATTTTAAGGACACCGGGTTAAGAACAGAATCGCTACAGGCAGGAGAGGAAGGGCAGTGAAGGTGTTTATTCATCAAAAGTGAAATCACATTGATGATTCACATTGAACACACAGAGAACTGTGAGGGAGGTAAATTGTTTGTTTTTTTCTGCATGCATCTCATCATCTAAAAGTCAAGGATCATTAAAATAACAGAAACTGGTGACATTGTTTGTTGCTACTTGTGCTTTTTTTTTTTAACCCTTCAGATGATTATTTCTGCCCGATTTATCTGTATTGAACCACATGCGTCATGATGAGTCCATGTCTCTCAGATTGTCTCTCAATTAAAGCTTCTTCACTTTAAAACATCTCGCAGCATGAGCACGGATGTGCGACACAGAAATATGAGTTGTAGGTAAGGAGTGATCATTTTCTACATGTTGCAGAGAGACGGGTTTGTAATGAGGATGTCCTGTCTTAAAAAACAATCACATACGGTCAAAGCAGAACAGAATAAACACAGCAGCACCCTTATTGTTTATGCAAACACAAAAAGGATTGACGAGCAGTACAGAACAATGCACACCATCCCACTAAAACATACTGCCAAAGTGCCTTTTTCTAAACCTTTACTTAAAGGATGAGGGCTGCAACATTCAACATTTTAGTTGAATCGCAATCGTCTCGCAATACTTTCTGGCTCCTAATCCAATGAGCATTGTCGTCGTCAGACAACTCTCGGGTTTACTTCCTGGTTATGCGGCTCTGTGCCAATGAGCAGATGGGAGAAGTTAGCCTTGAAGCCAACCCAGAGAGATTCCCCCGCTCGGCCCACAGACTTTTCATTGTGAATTTTTTGCTGTAAGACTGTATTTGAAACGCACCTTTCATACATAAGGTTCATATATAAGGTGATTCAAACAAGATTATTAACAAACATTAAATACAATTAACAATTCAATTTTAAAAAAGAAGCAATAATACCATTGTTTTTTTCATACCAGACTACTTTAAAACAATAAAAGCTGTCTCTCAGAGGAGTTTACAGACGTTGTGTCGGATATTCTTTGGCGGTATGTACCACAGTTTCTATCTATAACAGCAAAAGCCTCTTTATGCTTGTTTGTTGGAACTGTGCGTACATTTAATGCTCCAGTGCTTGATGACCTCAGGAAGCAGTTTGACGCATTAAATGAGAGAAAACCACTGATGCCTGTTGGTGTGAAACCATTAAGAGCTGGCAGTAAAACCTTAAAATCAATACCACAGGAACAGGGACGGCTCTCTGTTATGTGTGTTGATAAAACACTTGTGATCATTGTACGCTCTTTTAATATTTTACTCTTCTTTTTTTTTACCGAACACAAAAAAAAGAAGATTTTGATTAAACCGGTGGTTTGTTCTGAGACAGTTTTAAAGTAAACCGGAGCTCACAACCCCGCTGGCCTAAATCCAATGTGCTTGTGTTTTGTCAGCATGTGGCTCATAAGCCCAAACAAAGTCTTTCGTCTGCAGTGGGAGCAGCACCGCAAGCAGCAAGAGGGAGGAAGAGGGATTATTGTTAGACATCCGAACAAAACAACTCCGGTCCTATTGGCTTTTTCGTTGGCTGAACTTTCTTGTTTTGCAGTTGGAGGATTTCATCTAATTCAGGGATTTATTTAATTCAGTGCAGAAATCTGTGGGTGATGACTCAAACAATACTTTTTCATATTTTTCTGCTTTCAATACAGCGATGAAATAAAAAGGAAAATGTCAAACTTTGCAGAGTTATTGATAGAAATACATATATTCTATATTTATGTATTTCTATCTTTGCTTTTTCTCTTTTTCTTTTGTCTCTCTGCTTTTTGACTTTGAATTATGACTTCAAACATTTGTCAAGCAAGAATGGCAAACATTCTCTCGTTCTGCTTCTCAAGTGTGACAATTTGCTGCTTCTCCTCTTTATTAAATGTAATATTCGAGGGTTTTGTTTTCAGACTGTTTGAAGACCTTTGACTCGTAGAACTCATGGGATTGATTTTGGTCTGTTTTTATTCTGTGTTTTCTTTATTTTACTTTACATGATCCAATTAATGAGTGATCTTATTTTCCTCCTCATTATGTCTTCAAAGACCCCCTCTGCTCAAAATGTGTTTTCCTTATGTTTACATCCCCTAAAATATCTGACCTGGATTATACTGATTTGTATCTGTTCGAAGTGTTTTCACATTCCTCTACTGAAGAGGGAGATGTCTGTACGCTTCCTCAAAAGATTAAATCATATACCGGGCGAGCTAGATTTGGTACGTCACAAATACGAAAGCCAATTGCTGTCTAATTCACAAATACTACGACTGCCAATGAGCCAGTTCCCAGGCAAACTTGGTTGGCTATCAAGCAGATATTATTGGACGTTTCACAACCGCTAACGCCGTTTCAGCCACTGCCAGTTACAAGCTAACAAGCTAACAAGCAACATAAACCCAAGATGCTAACTACACTTCTGATACGTCTGCTCGTCAACAACAGACTCCTCATCTGAGTCTGACTGAGGCTCAAACATGTAACGTTATGGCTGAATCTCTCCCATGTTTCCTCTAACACTAGCCATCTTGATGCTCTTTCACCATTCAAGCTAGCGCAGCGTTGGTGGGCGGGGCCAGAGGCCTGCGATTCATAGATCCAGGATTTCTCAATGAGGGAGAAAGAGTAGATGTGCTTCCGGCTCCTTTTCGGGGTTTTAAAAACGTTTTAATGCGGGAAAATCATATTAAATAAAATATCAGTCATAGCAGAGTATTTTTATGTACTTTAGAACGTGTCTGAAGGGGAACTTTAAGTGCAATTCTATGTGTTTCTACTGGAGCCTGCCCAAAGTGATTTCTGTTTTGATAAAATCCAAGCTTCAACAAACAAAAGATGAGTATTTTAGCTGAGTAACTATTTATTTTTCTTGAAGTAATCAACAGTTGCAGCACGTCCTCGTGTGCAGAAGACGACAGTGTGGAAGAAAAACAATTTTTTTTCTAGATCTGGGTGCACAAAGGAACTATTTTTGTCGATACCTCATTGAGTTTCAAGTACCAAGTGCCCTAGTGATAATAAACTTTTTTTCTTAATTTAAGATACTATACGTGACAGTTACGCCTTCATGTTCGATTGCTTAAAAAACACACCACACACAGAGCACCTCTAAGCGCAATCTCTTTTCCGTAAAGCCAATTCGTCTCCCCGCCCGTCCCTCCACACTCACCCTCTCTCCTGCCGTTCCTCAGGCAACGCACTTTGGGGATCTGAGAGAGCAGCTGGCAGTCGTCAGCTGGAGGAGAAGAGCAGAGGAGATGGGATGTTATGGTGGAGGCAGAACAAACACCGAGAAAAACATACCTCCTCATCGCCTCGTCTCACACTCATGCACCCACCACACTTTTCACACAGAAACACACCACTTACGCCACAGTATAATATGAACCTGAACACATCACATTGAAACACAACAGTCCTGCAAATAATCAGAAACACACAAACACAAAAAGTTTCATCTTACTGGATAATTAAATTCAAAACTCCTTTTATTTTTCCATAAACAAATCCAGGGAGCAGCCAATTCCCATCATCGTCTCCCATTTTCTATCTGACCTTTTGTTGATGCATACGGATGGACATCATCATATGCAACATGCAAACACAGGTACACACACACACAAACACACACACACACCCTTGAGAGGATTAGCATTAGCAGCAGGGAGTGAGTGTGATCTTGCTTGGGGATTGTGGGTGGATCAGGCAGACCCCTTCCTCAGCAGCGATACAGCCTTATGCTGACAGAAACAAGCATGACGAGTTGTAATCCTCCGTGATTAAATTTGCTGTGTGTACAAACCTGTTTGTTTGCATTTAAGCTGTCACAGGAGACGTGTGTGTGTGTGTGTGTGTGTGTGTGTGTGTGTGTGTGTGTGTGTGTGTGTGTGTGTGTGTGTGTGTGT
>JBBPCS010005948.1:0-10141 GCA_037974645.1 Hollardia meadi
CACACACACACACACACACACACACACACACACACACACACACACACACACACACACACACACACACACACCCAAAACAGCAACGTAATTCTGCAGCATCAGTTGTATCCCTTTGCTTTTCTGATAATAAGAGAGTCCTTGGCAGCTTTTTCAATCTCAGAGCTCTACTGGAAATGCCATGAAACAGACCCCCAAGCCTGACCCCTGGTGTGACATGGAATAACCTACAAAGAACATCAACTGATGAATTTCATATTCAATGCAACTTTTTACTGCTGCTCTTTCCGGAAAAAAAGAGAAGGTAAGTGAAAATGTGAAAGGTTGAAAATTGAAATGCTTTGCACATGCATGCATTCACATACTGTATGCAAAAAAGACACACACACACACACACACACACACACTGCTTGGACACAGAAATGTACAAGGCAGCCCAATGGGCAGAAGGATAATGGAAGAAGACTGCGTAAATCCCACATGTGCTTAATCCAGACACTTACAAGAGAGTGTGATTCATACTCTATTACACTCGACTAATACAGCTGAGAGACGCACAGAGCACAATCATTTCAGCAGGCTTGAACCAACAAAATAACACCCATGAATCCTCTTTATGGGGACTTCACTGAAGAGGGTGTGAAAGGTCAGGAATAAACACTTTGTACTTATTAGCCATTAAAACATTCGAGGCTTGGTGTGTGTTTATTTGGTAGTGTGACTATGTGTGTGCATTACTGTACCAGTAAATGTGTGCAAAGATAACAAGGGTTTGCATTCATTAAAATGGAAGGACTTTTTTCTGCAGGTCTCCAGTATATAAACTGCTTATTATGCAGAGCTTGGCATCTTCTGCTGCTCACGTCATTCATGTTCTCAGGCTATGTTTCTCCCACAAAGAGGGGTGTGAGGTTGATAAGGTTGGTAAAGTTTTATATCACAAAACTTTATTTTTTTCAGTTCATAAAAGACACTGTTTATTAATATTTTATTTGAGGAAAAGTTGCAAAATGTACCAAAATGAACATGTTGGACTGCTTGTTTGTGTTAGGAGTGTTGCGTTATGCCAGTATTGACGATTACAGTGACATTTGAAAAACGAAATATTGATATTGAGTTAAAAATACACATGTGATAATATTGTTTAGAAAAATCCAGCATAGATGTTAGTCCTTGTGGATCTTTTGTATATCAGTTCATCTGGTTGCCTTTTCACTTTTTATTAGGGGAATTATTCTTTTGGTACGCTTGTGTTCATAGCTACAGACTCTCTCTTCACCTCCCCCCACTGGTATTTTTAAGTGATATTAAGTAAATAATTTGCCAAGAAAGAGAAAAAAAACATCTAGTAAAATTAAAGATGAATGGGACATTATTTATTTATTTTTTCCCCAGATTTTCTATACATATCACGATAATATCATTTGTGATGTTAATCCTACCTGTAATGGAAAATCTAATATCATCACAGCAGCAGTTTGAGAAAACATATTTTACAAGTGGACCTCATCTGATTTGCTCCCTTTTGTAAAACATTAGTAAAATCTTTGTAAACAGCACTGAATAAGAAAATCCACTCAAAAGTCCAATCGTCATTTCAAGAGCAGTTGGTATTTCTTGCCTGTCTATTGTGACTATTCTAAGTTCTAACCTTCATTGTTATTATTTGTAATTGGAATTAGTGTTGACACTTTTGTGCCACAAAAATTCATTCAATTTAATGCTCTGATACCATCATTTATAGGCAAGGCCATAATGCTGTACCATCCAGGGCTCAGGTGATTGGGTTTGTTTGTTTTGGCTGAAATTGAATTCATGCTGCACTGTGTGCGCTGGAGGCAGTGCGAGCTAAGTAGCGCAGGGTTGCACTGAAGGTCACTCGCACAGCGGGGGTGAAGGGTTGACTTTGAGAGTGTGTAAACTTTGGAGCATTCATCATTTGATTGAAAGTATAAAAAAAAGAAATGAAATGAAGCTACTGCTGCTATCTGCAGGCACCTGCTCCTTCTCTCCCTGCTGATCTCCAAATCTAACCAAGTTACACCTGTGTTCATTATTTTCTACTTTCCAACTATATACGCGATAAACATTTCTGATTCAATTCTAGCCAAGCCAAGTAGAAAGACTGGCCATATCTATTCCCACCATTAAGTGTTGTCCTTAGCAGACGGGATTGTGTGTGTGTGTGTGTGTGTGTGTGTGTGTGTGTGTGTGTGTGTGTGTGTGTGTGTGTGTATGTAAGGTTGCTGGATGAAGTAAAAACATTAATAGCTGCATACTCTTCATTCCCAGTGGAAAAGTTTTAAAGCGTGTATCTTTTTCTCTGAAAACAGAGCACGGACAGTAAAAAAAGACACACATGAAATGTGGGACAGATGCTATGACACAACAAAGGTAGCAGCTAATTGAAGTGACAAACACACAGGAATACTGAGGGGGTTTTTCAGGCTACCTGCTACATTTCTCAACAGGGAGAGTACTTTGTAAGACTGCGCCCTTCGTGTGGCTGCTGCTACTGCTGCTGCTGTCTGACATTCTCCAACTCACCTTTCTTGTCCCCAAAAAAGAGGGTCTGCTGTGCTGGGTTTGACCACTGGAGGGAGGTGTTGTCATTATACTCCACGCGGCAGGTCAGGTTCGCCGTCCCACCCTCTGTCACCGTCATATTCTGAACCAGAGGGTACTGGCCACTGATGCCTGCAACATGACACACAGGAGAGAGAGAAGTGCGTGAGGAGATGAGGCTGCATCAGGAGGAAGAGGGAGAGAAAGGTAGAAAAGGTAGACAGTATCAGTAGAGTGAGACAGATGTTTTTTTTAATTGCTGCATTTGTATGGTTGCTTTGTTAATTAAAATACTTGATGAATTTGAATTCTGTATAGCTGGACTATGAAGAAATATGTTATTTGTTATCCAGTGATAGTCGTAAAAGATTTGCTTAAAATAACAAAAATTCTTTTCAGTCACTTGAGGAGCAAATCAGATTCTCACCACATTATGTGACAGAGAGAGGAAGTCTGGTTTAGATCTTTGAAAAACTTTTAACACACACGCTACACACTACTGTGTGCTAAATTGGACCCTAACATAGAACACGCAGGGGGTATTTGTCTCGCGGTACCAACCCTGAAACCTTAGCTACACAGGGAAGACCAATTAAAAACCGTTCTCTGTGGACTTGCATGCGTGGATGTGGGTGTGTGTACTGTCTGCGTCCAATGAGAGAGGCACAACAGAGTTATATAATATTGTCTGGGGCTGGTGTTCAGCACCATGGACAGGTCGCTTTCACAACTGGCTCGTCGATAACTGCCTGCCAGTTTTCAGAACAATGGACAGCTCATGCTCTTGTGAGTTTGTCTGTATGCTATGGTGCATGCGCGCGCGTGTGTGTGTATGCTTTAGTGAGTCTATGTTTGTGTGTGAGGATAGGCTGTAAGCAAGTAAATAATAATAACCATAAATCTACCCCTGTCGCCATCCCCAGAGGACAGGTTTTAAAGACTGTGAATAAAGGCTTAGGTAAGAAAGATTATTCATCCTCAGCTAACTCTCCCATCTTAAACCCCCCCCCCCCCCAGGAAAGGATCATAAAACTAAAAAAAGAAGAAGACAAAAACAAACATACAGAAAGATATAAGGAATATTTATACTTTCCCACTCAAATGCTTCAAATGTGTTTGATCACATTCGGCAGGCGATTTCCTTACTTAATGACTAAAGGTAGGTAAGATAAACAAACCCTTGAATAGGGATTTTCTGCGGGTGAGGCAAACCCCATCACTGACAGACGTGCGGTGAAGGACGTGCTGCGAGCAGAGAGGATGAGGTGAAGAAGGGAAGGACGGGCAGAGAGAGGTAAGTCAAGGAGCACGGGTCATTTCCAGTGCTGATTAAGGCCTCCTGAGGTTAATCATGCGTGTGAGAGATAGAGAGGGAAGAGGAGGCAAACGGAGGAAAAATGGATCCGAGCTACGGGAGGCTAGGAATATGTTTTATTCATGAGAGCTTTGCATGAGGCATGATCTGTCAATGATTTACCATTCTCCTGCGCCTGCCCTCGCTCTTTATTACTTCCTCTCTTTAAATCACTTACTTTTCCCTCATTTTTCTCACTCACGCAGTGGGGCGACATTCAGCCTGGGTTTACTTCTTTTGTGCTGGCCACAAAGGGAAGTTAACCACCAATGCTGAAATGGTAGCAGTGGCGGCTTTTGAGTGACGTGCACAATGTGAGAATATGAATATGAAGATGGAGACATGGCCACTTGTTGTTTTCTTGTCTGAAATTATATTCTGCTCGTTTGTTCTCCAAATGATCTGCTTTGGAGAAACAAGAAACCATGAGAATAATAAATATGTAATATGGGTGCTTCTGAAATGTTTTATCTATCCACATTTTCATTGAAGTCCATTGTTAATTAATTGTTCCGCAAGAAATACGTACTGTATGTGTAAAGATATGTAGTGATATTACACTTGTAGATGTTTTGACCAATATTTTTTTATATGTCTGTGCAGTTTAAGATGACAAAACAGACAGAATGGGTGCTTGAGTGAAAATCTATGATGCCAGTTTCAACACTAAATGCTCTTCACACTACAGGTGCCACACAAAATCTAAAGATCAGAACTATCAAAGTCTCCTTTTGCCATTCTTTCCCTTTTCTCCTCTCCTCTCCAGTGGTACTAGTGCCTACACAAAATGACTAAAGTCCGGGGATCCCTCTGCTTAAGCCCTGCGTCAGTGTCTGGTGCAGCACAGTCCAGTGGGACTGAAAGGGCCAAAGGAGCCACAGTGATGGTTATATTAGAACAGTGCAGTGCTCTGTGCGCCTAATTGGCCGATGGAGTAGGTTCTCCCTCTCCTTCCCTCTGGCCACCCAGACCTGATTTTAATGTATCTCCTGAGGAAAGGAGGCAGCTGTTCTTTCCTGATTTCCATGTCTAAATTTAGGTCCTTCCCTCACTTCGCTCCACCGCCTTCCCCTACTTTCAGTTTCTTGCTCTGTCTTACTCAGTTCACATTCATTCCACTCAATTCCCTTCTCTCTATTCCCCCCCCCACTCTCTCTCTCTCTGTGTCACGTTTCCTCCTCCAATTGATCCCTGAAGGGTGGCATTTCCACTTTCTTAGTCTCTTATTTTCATATTCTCTCTGTCTCCTGATGCTCCCAGCTCTTTCAAATTGATCTTGATCCTATACCTTCTTTTTGTGTGTGTTCCATTGTGCTCTACCTCTCATGGAGAATGGGGTCAGTTTAATTGCCCACCACTTTGACTGACATGCAAGGGCTAAGCCAGGTCAACAACGTCTCCATTTGCATGCCATTATGTAGTAAAGACATAATGAAATTAGCTTTGCTTTATTTAGCTTGAGTTGGGTAATATATGTCACCCTAAATGGCATATACTATAAAATAATGCAAGATTTGGTCTGTTAGGGATGGCGACTATTGCAATGCAGCTTACAGTGCTTTTAAACAAATAGCAAATCATTATTTCCTCTGGAGATACTAAACCAGTGCTCAATTTTCACACTTTACCCTCCACACAGCTGTCTCCCAAGATGAGCTGAATCTTAATTTTTAATGGGATCACTCAACACCCCCACCAGTGTATTCACTGGCTAATAATCACAGCTGAAGGCGAAGCTTCCAGGCAATCATTCGGACACGCACAGTCGCCACTGCATCCAGTATTCCTCAAAAGACCAAATCATCCCAAGAATGCATACTATGCGGTCAGTGGAGACACAAAAGCACATCAAACACACAGTCCTGTTGCAAAGCAAACTACCAAACACATAATACTGATTAGAGTATCCTTCCTGGATGCTTCCTGTCTGCTCTCCGACATGACCTTTCAAGCAAGAGCAGCCGAGTTGACTAACCTTTCTTATTTAGGCATTCAAGGAGCAGAGAAAAAGAGAGAGAGGCAGGCAGACAGACGGACAGCCTGGAGCTACTGACCTTTATACCGAGACTGGAGCTCATCAGAGCTGTAGAGATGTGATGTATGGCTGGGAATACAGGATTTCAAAACGGATAGAGGCAGCCCACAGTTTTGATTAGTTGATTCACCTTTTAAGCCAGTCGAATGTACCTGATAAATGCAGACTTGGGATTTCATCTCTGTCCATTTAAATTCAAAGGATAGGTTCTGAGTCTTGTTTTCACAGTGCCATCATTTCTCTGGCAATGCTGGTGTTACAATGAAGCGTGAAACAGAGACAGCAGCAGGTGAGTTAGCATACTTGTAATGTCATTGCAATGTTCAGTATAAACAATGTGAAAGCCCTACGGTGAGTAGGTCAGAGTTGAACCAAAAAGTTGGCACGGTCTGCAAACTGTGGATGGATGGATATTAACAAAGGTCAATTTGGGTCATAATCTTATTGTTCACCACGAACAATTTTGGTTAGCCTCAGGGTTTGCTTAAGAATCAAATTTCAATGCATCAGAATTATGTTTTTTAAATACTCAAGCTGGGTGAAAATCATACTTTAGCTAAAACTGCAGTGCCACAGCAATATCTCATTATTATAGTAATGTTACTTATTTTTAAACTCAAGTTAAAAAGGCATAATGAACGCATGCTGTTTCATAATAGCCGTGTTAAAAATGTCAAGCCGCATACAATCCAGGCACCACAGCACAGCACTGTCTTAGATACTCACTGACTCTGACAGAAAAATGCATCAAACTCACAGCATCATGTATTAGATGCAAACATTACCAAGGACATGGCAGTTTTGCCATGACCAGTTAGCGTCTTTAAGGTTACACAGGTGGCTACACAGCTGGATACAAGCTTCTCAGACTGAGTGATTCTCAGAGTGTCAGGCAGCAGGGAGGCCTGGTGATTGGAGAGACCGTACAAGGTCAAGAGTTTGATCATCCTGAGGGCTGGAGTGAATTTATCAACAAGCCACGTGTCGTGTCTCAGCGTCCTTAAGCAAGAAAAAAAAAAAAAAGTCCTCATTGATTTAGAGCATGAGTGAAATGTTTAAAATGCAAATGCGCCCCAACTTCCATGCCTTTTTTTTCTGGGCAAGAACCATAAAATTGAGCACAAAATGTATTTGGTAACTTCTTGGAACAGAAACTCAGATATTAGACAAGTGCATCATCACTGCCTGCCCTCGCTCTGGGACTCTTCCCCCAACTGTGACAGTTTTCACACAAACGCCTTCCTTTTTCTGAGGAACATGTCATAAATCTGTCTTCTGCAAGTCAGAATATTTTGTACTGAAGAAATAAAAAAAAAGAAAAATTAAAGCATTTAGAGTGGTTTCGGCTGGAATGGGGACACAGTTACATTCATTGCAAAAATACTCTCATTTGATCTTTGTTGTAACTAAGGATATATGCATTTGCCCAAGAAAACTGAATATCTATTTGTAACATGGGCCCCATTGTCCCCATTATCTTTTTTTCATTTTTGTCAATAACAACTCAGCTTTAGTCTAACTGACACAGCAGAAACACACAATGTGTAAATATGTGTGGAATTACATTCATAGACACTGCTGGCTGGCTCAATTGTTAATAATGCTTGATGACATTTTTGAAGTTAAGTGGCCTTTAATAAACTGAATTCTATGAGTTAGACATAAATAAATCACATTATCATTATGCAAATAACATCCTCTATTTTCTGCTTTGTTCCGTTTGTGTTCCTGAGTGAAATGTATGTTGATTTCTGTGTGTGTGCACATTTCCAATCCAAACTTTCCCTTTTGACAGTGATGAGATTCCTACTGCGGGCAAATTGAATGCAATCTGTGCAGAGGGTGGAGCCACCCTTTGTATTCAGTGCTGGCGTACAACCACCTCAGGACAGACATTTCTGATCTGGAGATATGAAATTAATTATCTGGCACCAGAGAGGCTGGCTATGACAGTGCTGTTGTCATTTACATGCAGTAATTGGACTGGGCAGCTGATGGTGCTGCCATCACGAAGCTGTTGTCCAACTAAATCCCGGGAGTCAGATCAACAAAATATCACCTACTTCTCCACGTTGCTGTTTAAGCGTGGCATGGAGTGACAGAAGAGAGACAGTAGGAAATACGAGCCATCTCAGGAAAGAAGGATGTCTTTTTGGCTTGTTCTGAGATGAGGGCAGGATAGTAGCATCTGGGATGTGAAAGGTATTAAAAGACTTTCTCCAATGAAAGCACCATTCTGTGTACAAAGCACTGCAAGAAGCAAACACGCAACAGCACACAGCCGTATCTCTTTTTTGAGTGCTGAGGAAAAACTGCCACCAACTGAACTTTTGTGTCATGTCGGAGCAAGTCCTATATTATTTATAAAAGCCCACACGCTACTTTCAAATTGGAGACCAGACACCAATATCATTAGTTCATGCAGTATTTCCTGCCCTTGATTCAATTTAAAGGGCAGAGATTAGCACCTCTATCCACTCTGTGTGCAAGCTGCCAGAGTTCAGGTTTGTTCAGTCCAGAATGGCCAGGGATGTCAGTATCTTCTTTGAGCCAAGGGCAGACATCTCATGGTTTTATGGCAGAGGTAAACCTGGCCTTAATAAATACTTCATATAGCCTACTGCTTTCTTCCAGCAAAAGTGAGAAGAAGAAGCAGAGAGCAAAGGTCGGTTTAAGTAACGACAGAAGTACATATTTGACAGATAAGCGAAAGCGAGGAAGGAAGGAATGGAGTAAACAACTGTGGCAAGTGCAAAAACAAAAGCACAATATCTTAAACACTTCCTGCTAGCCAAAAAGGACTTGTTTCTTACAGGGTTGCGATATCTGAGATGTGCAGCCGACATGTGGGAAACAGACGCCCTGATTTGCGCATAAAATGTAAGCAGGTATAAGAGTATTCTGTGTGCTTATGTTTGCCACTCTGTATATAATCACTTGTGTATATGCTGTATGCAAGATGTTATACACTGAATGTTATTTTCAGTTCATCCATTTTAGAGTTCCCAAAATCCCAGTGTCATCTGTTTTTATTTCCAGCTTTGCAAGGACACAGAAGGCAAAGCTTTGACCACGTACAGTATATCTATCTACCCACTCCAAATATAAGGCCAAGCAACGGCAAAGCAATATTAGCAGTCATCCAAGTATAAGGTCAGGGAATTTAGATTCATTGTGCGCTACTGAAATTCTCAAATGTTCTCAAATCGCTGTGTGGGAGAAATGCACTTGACTTCTTCTTTTTAATCACAGGAAGCAACTTATTTCTCATGCTTTCATACAGCGTGAGAGCAAGATGATGGCAGACTAGGGTGGCATTCCAGAGGGAAATCAGACTAATCGCTGCTGCCACCAAACTTCCAAATTCCCCAAACCCACATGCCACAGTGTGATTTTCTAATGTGCGGTGATGTGTTGACAGATGCTGTTCATTTAAGAGTGATCTGGGGGAATGCTTCGCACCCCAGGGGAGATCTGCAAGATGCAGTGAGCAAAAAGTGCTAGTTTTAAAAACAGCTCTTATCATTTGTCTTGTGTGTGTGTTTGCTGCAAAGCACTTTCACCATGACTCCCAGTCAGGGCCCACAGTGGCAGAGTTGACACTGAAGATCTCTTCTCAAAGCTAAGGCTCAGACTGGTCTAGCCCAGTCTACATTTGAGCACATAATTTGAGGAACTTTATAGAAGTCGCTCTCTTCGACGTCCACCAATAAATGTCCATAAACCTTCTTTCTAACTCCAGAATTTGCCTGAGTCTTATCACGTTGCCAATAGTTATTTTGGTACACTTATAGCACAATAGCAAGAATTTGCCAAACAAATATAGGCTAAAAGAAAATTGTGCTCAAGGTGTAGCACACAACGGAACTCACTGAATCCAACGCAAACAATATACAGTACTTCAAAGCATTATGGGAAGTGTAGTTCCAAAACCCAGAGCATTATTATAAGTCAGAAAACGACAACAGTACTGACAAAATCCCCTGATTCGAACTATTACTTCTATAACAAACTCAGTCGGCATCAAAACCCCATGACACATAAGATGCATTTAAATTCGAGCAATTTTAGAGACACAGGTTAATACCTTAAAACTGTGTGTTCTGTGCACAAACTTCCTCACACACACACACACACACACACACACACACACACACACACACACACACACACACACACACACACACACA
>JBBPCS010005949.1:0-10140 GCA_037974645.1 Hollardia meadi
AGCTACTGATACTGCTGAAGCCAGTTCTTTTGAGTATTTGAAAGAGTTTTATGAACAAACAAGTGAAGACTCCGACAAACTGTGCCCGCCGGGTCTGAAAACACAAGTCCGAACGTCAGCCACATCGGCATCAAATCTGACACATTGTTTAAGTGGTAAAATATATTCTCAATCTCAACATTGTGTTTTCTTGGGTTTAAAATGGTATACAATAATTCATTTAGTTTGGGAGTGGCAATGATTTGGGGCTAGTGATGGATGGGTAGGAGGAGGTTCTATTGAAAAATAATAGTGGCACTGCCTGTAAAGATTCCTGCTCGGATGGTCTCCATCTGCCTTCATTTGTGACACACGAACATCGTATTCAACTCTCACTCTGGCAGCCCACATTCCTCTTGCTTGTTATATTGATGACATACTTTTTGTTTTTAATTTAATGCGGCTTTCACCCATGTTTCCCGCGTATGTCAGGGATTTACTCAGGGTCAATGTAAAGAGTTTTAGCGTCGATTTTTCTCTATCCCATTGTTGATTTACAACAGCAATAAGCTCACTCTCCTCCCGTCTCAGATCGATACCCAGCGTTGACCCTGAATGCAATGTTTGGTCTTTACAAATTGGCATCATAATACATGCACACACACACACTGCGGAAAGTGTTGGTTGGGTGCAAATCTTTAATGAGTAATGAAAGAAAATAAACAGGTAGTGTCTGTTTTTCCTGTTTCTAGCAAGAGTTTTATCAGGACACATCACATGTGATGACAGCTTTGTGGAATACAACAAAGGCACACAGTGGTGGGCCAATTTGTTGAGGAAATCTTGTTCAGCAGACTGTTTCAAAGTCATGGGCAGAGACCCTGAAGGACAGATTTAACACCTAGGAAGAAGAATGGGCATCTCTGGTGCATTCACTAACTGGGTGATGAATGAATTACAGCTCCTAAATTTAGCCGGGCAGTCTACCTTGAAATCGGGCTAGACTTCCATCTTAGAAGCGCAGACAGGCTGCATATTACGTCAGAAGCCATGACCTCTATTTCTGCATTAAGGAAAAAGAAAGATTGATGTCTGACCAAACATTTTACGGTTGCCAGAATAAATATGTTGGAGATGGCGTGTTGTCAGAGTGTCCTGGCAGCATCATTTTGTCTGAGAGGAGATCAAGCATCAGATGGCAATAATGTGTGCAAATAGAGTTTTAGGCACACAAACATTTCTTACCGGCTGTGCTGCTCTGGGAATAATTGTGTAAATGACCTCATATACTAATTTCCAGGCATTAATGGCACCAACATTCAAAATTTGATATGGTCATCAGGTTCACTGATGCAGTAATTGGACACTAGCAAGTCCTCATGCCTAAACAACAAAAACACACTAATGAGCATTTTCTGCCACCACTGTGTTGAAGTTAGCTGAGGTTAAGGAAATGTTAAGTATACCCTAGCTTAAAGCATAAAAAAAGGATATAAACCTCTCCTCATTTAGTGTCTAAATGACTTTGTGCTCCCATTCAACCATCCAGCATCCACCCCTGTAATTCTTTTTCAGTGGCTTTCTCTCCAAATCAGAGTGCAGAGAAGCATTTAGCAGGTGGATCAATAGAAAATAGCAATAATGTTACAACTAAAGATGAAGATAAATGCTTCCATGCGTCAAACCATCGAAATACCAAGCCAAAAAGGCTGTGTGGGAAATATTTTTATTCCCAGTAATGATGTCAAACTTTATTAACACTGATGTATTAGAAGTGGTTAGAGAATAATCAAAGCATCAAAAAATTGTGAATGATTGGGGGGGGGGGGGGTTCCACCACAAATATAGTGTGCTTTAAAGAAGTCTTGTTCTACTGAACACCATTCTATGATTCCTTATGTGCAGTTTTGTGTTTAAAATCAGCCTTCAGTTGAAGCTAGAAATGCTGGTTGGAAAAGACTTCTAGGAGTTATTCATAGGAAGTAGTCATTTTCAAATCCCCCAAAAGAACTGTAAACGTTAATTCATATTAATTCACATACAGTTTTTTAATTACCTTTGCATTTATATATATTGTCAACATGAATCATTTGTGGCCTAACAAACAAAGCTGATGTTGCAGCCTCACAGTAATTTAGCTTGTAATACATTTTTGGTAACAATTGTAATACTTTAGGCCATCTTTGCTTCATCTTTGCATGAAATGTTTGTTAAGCAGATTATTTATTAGAATTCCTGTAAAATACTTGGTTTGATGTGGCATTAGTATTTTTTTCATTTATGTCTTTGCTCGCACTTATCGCAACAATAAACAGTTAAATTGAAAATATTACCCTTCAGCCTGATGTTTTGATGGAGAATTACTTCTTCATATCCATGTTCATGTCCACTGCGTCAGCCAGCTCAATTTACCTGAGAAGCTTCCCTCACTGATCCTTTCCAATAGGAAAATTAACCCGCCTGATAAATAATTGAACCTATTCTGAAGAGGCCTCATCTTTCTCCAACCTGTCTCATTCCACTGAAAATCCCCTGGGGAAAACAGTTTGGATGATTGACAGTAGAGAAGCAGGGTGAGGGTCATCTTTTGAAGTAAGGGAGAATTTAATCACCGTAGAAAAACTGTAGTGTTGAGAGAATCTGATTAGAAAGAGCCACGGAATAAAATGTAATATTCAATGCTGATTGGCACTTAACAGTGAGGGATGTGTGACAAAAGATGCATTAAAAAAGACACGTGCATTAAAAGAAAATCTATTTCACATAGACTATTTTCCACAGTCAACATGCCAAAGAGGTGAAATTACCCCAAAAGTTTAGCTTTTATTTGCTGTTATCTTCTCACACGGAGGGCGAGAATTTTGTTGATAGAGGCTCCTGAAGTCATGAAACAACAAACACAAACCTTCCTGCTAATTTAAATTAAAACAGACAAACTGAAATGTAACTCTTGAAGGTGCAATGCACTTTCATATTTTTAATGCAAAATCTTATTTCTCTAGCGCGTCTTTTATCATGTTACCATTTGCGTGAGTTCATAAATTCCCCCAGACTGTAGCTGTACATTCAAAGCGAAATAAATGGTCATTTTCATGCTCAACCCAGGAGATGTGATGATGTGAAGAGCCAAAAACAAGGAGTGCAGAGCGAGCAAAGTGTTGCAAAAATAGATTCAGGACCCAAAAGCAGAAAAGATCACAGATTCCTTGAGAGTTTACTGTGTTACTGATCCTTGTGGTTGTAGATGTAGAGGGTGATGTCAAGGAGTGACATGACCATGGGGTGAGTAATGAGGCAGATCTGAAGCAGAAGGAAACTCTGGTTTCCAAGGAGCACAAGAAAATACAACATGAGAAGTAACTCACTATGAGAATGGGAGCGGCAAAGATTTCTACCACGTGGCTGACTGAATAATCTGGCGATGAATGCAAGGACGACCGGGGTTCTTAAGCTGGAGCTGATGAGTAAATGGGCAAGACCAGGTGCATCAGGTGAGTGGAGCCGCGCCCATGACGAATCACAGACTGACAAACATAGAGGAGGGAGGGGAAATGGGCGGAGCAAACAAGACAAAGAGAACATGGAAAACTAGTCACAGCCAGAGCAGTGACACAAAGGTGCCCTTCTCCAAGAGAAATACTTCCACTCACTTGTTGTCACCTGTTTCTATTTAAGTCAATGGGGCAGTGGCCAAAAGTCCTTGATTAGAAAATAAGATGTAATGCTGGGATTTCGTATTTGTATGATTGTTGAGAAGGTGCTGGACATGCTACAGAAGCTATATTGAAACCACATTAGAAAGTTCAACTAAATGCTCTCAACTTGTGCTTATCTTCTTAAAACTAAATCACCAAGTACTTTAGCCAGTGAGTGAAACTTTAGTGACCGGCCACTTTAATCATATTTTAAGGCTGGAGAGCATTAAGAAAAAGAACATTTAGACCAGATTACTGACATAATTCTTCATTTGGATCTATTTTCTCACGTCAGTATAATTGCAGTCTTAAGAATCTGTGTTTTAGTGACAGCATGTCATATGGGATGTTTCTGAATTGATCAAATCATTGGATTTGAGAGGAAATCTCTTGTGTTATTTTTTTCCCCCCTTTTCTTCAGAGAGAGCTAAAACTCATTTCCTAAGTTGACACCAGTTGAAAAACACTTATGTTCAGTCTGTCGTGGCATCTCATTCAGTTTAATCTTCGGTCAGAAGCTGTCATTTCTGTCTTATCTGTTGTCCTTTCCCTTGACGGCTGGACTAATCCTTTGAAAAGTGTCTTGTCGATAAAATAAATGACATGTAAATAAGAACGTTGAGACCCCGGAAAAACACACAGAGGATTATGGACGTATACTTTGATCAACTGTCAAGTTAGAGTGGCAGAAAGGGTCTAGAGCCATGTTAGACCCCCTCTGTCAGTCTATCATGACAGAAAGTGGCTCTCTGAGGCTGTAATTAGCATAGATGTATGCCACAGAGCAGTGGCCAGTGTGGTGAATGTGTGCTGTGTACCAGATTTCATGGCAAGCATTCCAATTGCTGTTGAAATATTTCACTCCAAACCACGAATGTCAACCTCGTGGTGGCGCTACAGGAAAAGTGAGGGGGATCCCCGATGTTAGTAGAATTCATCCTCTGGGGACCATGAATGTCTGTACAAAATTTCATTGCAGTCCGTCCAACAATTGTTGAGACATTTTAGGTCCGGACCAAAGTGGTGGCCTGATCAGTCAACTCTGCTTTCATGGCTAAAAAGTCAGAATAAATGTCAACATATATCCCCAAAGAGTTGTCATGAAGTTGTTGTACTCAATATAAGCTGCTCTTAAGAGTTTTGGTTGTTTACCGCCGCTTGTACATTTAAAATTTTGCATAGTTTCTTATGCTGCAATCAGAAATTGACAGACACAGAGGCTCAACTTTACCTCCCACAGAATTCAGTGTACCGTTTTTCCCTGTATAAATGTGTTTTCCTCTGAAATGGACAAAAAGCCAAACCATAAAATCTCAGCCTTTTGAAGCAGAAATGGACCCGAACAGCACCTTAAAAATCTACTTTCACACTCATCTCTTTTCTTTCTTCTACTCCTTGTCATGAAATAGTAAAAGACCTTTTCTCTCTTTGAACTGCTTGTTGTTGTGTCAAACATTCAAACCATAAGATGAGGAGGGGGGGGAAAGGCAGGGCTGTTTATGAATCAGCAATGTGTCAGTCTGTGAGTGGACAAGACAAGTCTCTTCATGCTTGGTTAGGTTTTCACTCATACTCAGTAGGGCAGAAGGTTATGCCCACTGGCTTTAAATCACATTGGAAGGGTCCTTCTTGCTCAGCAAGGTATTCTCTCTCTATTTTTTTTTTTTTACATCTTCTTAAAAAAGAAAATATTAGATGGTATGTCACAGTCACATTAAACAAAAATGACAAAAAGAAGAGCAGCTGAGGACTGTTAATCCTGGTTGTGGGCACATCAGCAGCACCAAACAAATGTATAATGATAAAAAGATGAGCTGGTAGTCCTTGTTCCTTTGGGTGCTTTAGGAAGTGCCAGACTCAATTAGGCCCAACATATCTGCCCGGGTATTAAGGCTGACATTAAGAAAACTGTTCACCGTCTCTATCACCGCTTCCACACAGCTGTGATTCACCAGCACCCACACAATGCATTGTGGCCGAGCCCCGAACACTCCCCCAAGAAAATCCCTCCACTGGCCCGGAGCGACAGCGACTACAGAGACAGGATTTATCCAGTTTGTGCCCTCAAAGCTCCACTCACAGCGTTTAGAGGATGTGCACTGTCAGTCACAACTGAGGGCGAGAGGACGGTTCCTCTTGTGTTTGGCAGCCCTTCTGAGGGGGGAATGTGCTTTGCTGTGACACATTTACGCTTGATTAGGTTACTGTGTTCTCTACAGATGTGTGTTCTTAGTCCTGATTTAGTGTTGAAGCATCTACAGGGTGCCTTTCATAAGCTCTTTATATATTGCCAAGAAGTTGTTAAGACACTGATGTGTCAAACGTGCTTTAGCAGAGGAACCCATCCTACTGCTGAACAGGAGCTCAATGTGAACAAGTGCAGTGGTAGAAGTGTTTGGTCTTTATGGCTAAGTGATGGGATTATCTCCTCAGAAATAAAGACAAACCAAAGGCAGAGAAAATGTCTCAGTGTGCAAAACACTGGATTTAAATTTTAAATCAAAGTGAGTGATGAGATGATTTGAGATGATGTTTACTAGAAGTGAAGCCATCGCTTAGTGCTCACAGAAAAGGCTTAGAGGAGTATTCCTGCTTTTCCTATTGATCTTATGTAATGTTTTTCTACTGGCTGAATGCAGCATTAACCCGGTAGAAAGAAAGAAAGTGATGAAGTAAAGGAAATAAGTAGTGAAACATAACAAAAGCTTCCAAACATGAGAAATGAAGGCACTGTTTCACAAGACCAGTTTAGCATTTGGACCCAAATGCAGGAGACGACAGGAAGGATCAATATTTGAGTATTTATTGAAGATATCAATGCAGCATCACAGGAACATCCAGGCAAACAAAACAGATGACTTGACGCAAACACACAAACTAAACTGATGAGGGAATGAAGTGCAGGTGGAGAGAAGGGGCAGAGAAACTCAGGTGAGGAGAATTACTGTAGGTGAAGCAACAAGAGAACAAAAGGGGAGCTGAGGAGGCTGGGGAGGTACTGCAAGGCTAACGAGGCTGAGGAAGAATAACTGTGCAGAAAAAAGCAGTGCTGGAAGCCAGGAGAGTGAAAGAGAAAAGCCACACCCACACAAATAAACAGACAGGAGGAAAAAGGAGCACTATGAAACACAGGGGGAATAGGAACACACAAGAAAACAGACTAAATCAAAATAGCGCTGCAGTGACCATGACACACTGAGTTTAAATAACGTGAACCGAATGCTATGGCTTTCACCAGATCTCTCAACCTGACAGGTTCTATGGTAGAATTTATCATTTTTATAAATACTGTAAATACTGTGAAGTTGCTACTTGTGTCCACAGAAGATTATCCATGTAATCAGTAACTACACAAAATAATCAATATATGCCATAAATAAAACGCATTAGTGAAATAATTTTTTACACTTCAACTCTTTAGCAGAGACACAGACTCAAACATTTCCAAAATCCCGCATACTTTACACACAGCATGTATACCTTCTTCATGAATAATTTAGTAATTTAATTTAATCCAAATTTTTTTTTTTTGAAATCTACCAACACAACAAGGGATATAATGCATCTGGCCTTTCTTAGTTTTTTCTAAATAATAATCTGGCAATCCTATTTTGCGTTTGTTTGTTTCAATGTATGGACTGTTTAATTTTATTTTTTCCTTTGGATAAATATGGATTGATATTTTGCAAATAGCATCGTTTATGTTTATTGGACTTTAAAGACATAAATGAGGCTTCAGGAATTTGCAGATCAGAAGTAGGCAGTACAGAGTTTAAAATTGTGCACATCAAGTGCGAGCACATTTACACGTTTTACACAGGACCAAACAAGGCAATAATTAAAATATATATGGCAAAAAATGCTATGCATCCAGGCAACCATGCCACGCCATATTAGTATTATATACTGTATTAATATACAGTATAAGGAAGCCATTGTTCAAATGCTGTTGGATACAATCAGTGCCAACACTGTACTGTCTAT
This sequence comes from Hollardia meadi, assembly GCA_037974645.1. Lineage (NCBI taxonomy): Eukaryota > Metazoa > Chordata > Actinopteri > Tetraodontiformes > Triacanthodidae > Hollardia > Hollardia meadi. The sequence goes on from JBBPCS010005949.1 coordinate 7,659, forward strand.
TTCATTATTTTCAAATGTATTAAAAAGTGGAAAACGTCTAAGATGAATGTTACATAGGCTATATCACTGTTTATTGTGATATTTCCTAGGCCACAATAACTGGACTTGTCTTCTTTTAACAATGCATAGATTTTCACACATTTCTGGAAGATCTTTTGGTGTTCCTGTTCAGACTGAATTGCCATTTTGTTTCATTTCATAGGTTTGCTTGAAACAAACTAGTTTGTACGAAGTGTTGTCTGACCACGTCTAAGGCAAATGTGTTTATAGCTGTTCTGAATTTGAAGCTGAAGCCTCCATGAAGGCATTCACAATGTTGTACACATTTGTACAAACAAAAACCAAAGATTTTTGACCATTTTTTTGGGGGGGGGGTTGTAAAGCAGCCTTGGGTACCCTGAAAGGCGCTATATAAATCAAAGCTATTATTATTAAAGAGGAAGTTGTGTGCTGAATGATAAAAGAGCTGCATAAAGTGGTCGTGTTTGTCAGATTGTCAGTTTTAGAACTTATATTGTCGGTGACTGCCTCTCCCTATTCCGACATCAGAATGGTATGAAGGGAGGGTGCTGATGCTGTTTGACCAGATGCTTTTTGACCATCTGACAAGCACTTTGTTTGAAGCGTATGGTCAGCAGTTTTCTGACATCTTGTTCATACTTCATATTCTTTTAAGCAGGATTATTTTTTGTAGCCAACATGAAAGAGCACTGCAGGAGTTGATCCATAACCAAATAGGGAAAGCACACAATACAGACCTATTTAAACGGATAAATGAATGAATGTGGACAGTGATTCAGAGGTCTGGAACCAAGTCCCTTTAAATGTATTTAAATGCTGATAACTTGAATTCCTCTTCTGATATATAGTATACAAACCTGTAAAAATTGCCCAGGGCCTATAGAGTTCACAATACAAAGACAGGTGTCCGGATATTTTTTCTTTTCACTCAATTCAAAAAGATTTTTTTTTTTTTTTAAAGAAAAAAACTTTTTCCTCTTCTGTGGCCAATTTTTGTATTGGACAAACATGCATGATCTGTTTTCACTTTTCATGGTTGTGTGTATTGTCACGGTTTGAGCCAGAAACACTAGGAAACAGGGGTTTTGGACCCAAAAGCAGATGCCGCAGTCAGAGCAGTCTCAGTGCAGAGAACTCACTAGTTGTTTGGCACGTGAAGGTCAAAATCAAGAATAGTCCGATACAGGCAAACAAATCCAAAAAAGCTAAGGCATAAATACAGTCCGATATAAGTCCAAAAGACAAAGCAAAGTCCAGGAAACACAGAGGTAAGAGACACGGGAACCACGGCACACTATGAAACATGACAAACATGGCAAAGAAAGAGGGGAGCACATGGATTTAAATTAGGTGTGTAACGATTCATCTATTGCATCGATGCATCGATTTATGTTCCTACGATCTAACCACATCGATAGGTGAACGGCAAGTCATCCTTCTAGTGTGGCTTGTATTGATCTAAAATCGGGTTGCAATGCAAATAATCTATTGTATCAATACTAAGAAATTGCGCCTTGTATTTAGCACGACAAACGTTGTTATGTGATTGTATTTTTCGCACTTCTAATGGTAAAGAAATGTAATGTTAAACTTTGGTTCATTTTCACATTCTGCGACGTTCTGGGCATGTGGCAGCAGCGCCCCTTTCAGAAAGTTGAACAACAGCAACAGACGGAGCGAGACGATAATGGTGGACAGCAGAGAAAACCCAGAGGAACGAGAGATTTTCAAGCCGCCTTTGAAGTCCAAAGTGTGGACACATCTTGGCTTTTGTAAGAAGGGAGACGCTCTTGATAAATCGGTTGCTGTTTGCAGAATATGCAAAGGCGAGATCAAATACAATGGCAACACGACCAATCTTTCCATGCACCTACTAAGACGCCATGGTATTGGTAACACTGAATGCCAAAGTAGCAGCGTCGTTCCCACAGCAGGAGCAGCGGCACCCAGCTCTGAAAAAGCCTCAAGCCTTGCCAACATCTTTACTGTGAAATTTGGCCAAAACTCGCCTAGGGCTAAAGCAATCACGCCATCCATTGCCAGATTTATCTGCAAAGATATGCGACCATACAGTGTGGTTGAAAATCCTGGGTTCCTTCCGTGCAAGGTTGTCATTCCACATATGTGGTCATTCTGGTCAAATAAAAGGTCTTTGTATTTGCCATTTAATCGTTGTGTTTACTTATTTATATCCATAGTTAATTTATCCCTGATTCCCTTGCAAGAAAAACTTCGAGGAATCTTGACCTGCACTATCCAGTATCCAGGTATTTATTTCACACAGATTGAATAGAGGCCTTGCACTGAGTGTTTGTGTAGTTCTCTTTCTTCCAGGATGGAAGATGTTTTGATATATGAGAAATATATCAACAAAAACATAATAATGGCTCTTGTAAACAAGTCACAGTAGAATAGTATATCATGCTTTTCCAGTGTTTTACCTACTCTACCACTGCATAGA